>JAHQIW010004186.1:0-18436 GCA_019055375.1 Parelaphostrongylus tenuis | reverse complement strand
CAGCCCGGGGAAGGACGGAATGTTGTCCATTGTTTCTCTGATGCCCCCTTTCCCCATCCACCAGAAAACCGAGCTCCCGCGGCGTTAAGGGCCTGGGCCTTCCGCTCAACTTCCCCCGTTACATCCCTTCTACTTCATACCTACTCCATACCATTCCCTTTTTTTTTTTCCTCCCCTACACCTCTTTTACTCCACAGCACACAAACAATTATCGCTAGCTCTCCTCCTCTCCTCTCCCTCTCCTTCTTTCTCCCCTTCCCTCCCTCTTCCTCTTTCCCTCCTCTCCCCCCCCCTCCCCCCCTCCCCCCTTCTTTCTCTCCTTTCCTTCCCCCTACCTCTCTCATCTTCTCCCTCTTCCCCTCCCTTTTCCTCTCCTCCCTTCCCCCCCTCTCCCTTCCTTCTCCTTTCCCTATACCCCACACCTATCCCCCCCCCTTCCCTTCTTTCCTTTTTTTTTTTCTTTTTTGCTTCTTCTTTCTTAATTCAATTACTAACCATTTCTACCACATTTATCAGTTGCTATAGTTGCTCTTGATAAAAACATTTTGATTGTTTCACCAAAAGGAGAAAGTAAAAGTGAGCGCTTTCTGTTTTTTTCCGTAGAACATCGAACATTTTTTATAGGTATCCTGACCAAAACTTCAAATTCTAGAGGTCTTTTGCTTTTGATCGGACTTGCGCCCATTGTGAAATTTCCTTATCTTTATTTTATAACGGTGTCTGAGTCCTGAATTGGTAAATTCGATTCCTCCCAGATGTTTGCATCATCAAAGATAGCTCAATAATCTCTTCACGTGACTCGATTTCACGCAATCTATAGACCGTCATCAAGGTGGTGCACCTCAAGACGTGATTTCGCAGATGTTTGAAGTTTCAATAATACAAGCTTATAAGGGTTCATAGAATGAGCACGATCCAGATGTTATATTAATTACTTTATCAAGCAACCTTTTGATGAGGAGTTTGTGTGGAACAGAGGTTAATTTTATTAAGCAGTGCAAACGTGGTCATCATTCGATCACGCGTCCCAGGCTCACCACGCCTGCCACGCCTTCCTTAACTTCGATGTCCACAAAGTGATACCATACTTTACGGAAAGACAACAGCACTGAATTATCAGATCAAGAGGCCTTCAATTCTCATTGTGTAAGCTGGATGTGTGTTCAATTGCCTATATGATGCACAATGGAATCGAATGCACGACGCCTAAGAAAACTCTTTGATCGTTGTACCTTGTTTACTTTTCTTTGTTCTTTTCCATATTTCGAATGAATATCCATAAAGCCACAAAATCAATTAAAATACATGCAGCACAGCGCATCAATCACTTCATAACTCCAACATTCGAGAATATACAACTCTGTAGCTACAATTCCCTAGTCAACAACTTTTCAGACTGTTCATCAGCACCCTCAAGAAAGTCGTTGTCGTAAAACCGAAATGGGGTAGTTTTCTACATGTTACGTAACTGGATGTCTAATATTATGCTGTAACCCACTTGTTTTAACACTTAATTCCTTTACTCACATCCATTATCTAACAAAACCTCCAGAATCGCGTTTAGACTCTGCTATTGCTTGTCGATTTTTGGCCTTCTACATAGATATTGTCTAGTGCGGTTCGGATAGATTTTTTGTAGGATATTCTAATTTAGCGGTGTTATGGTATTTTCAGGTCATGGCCGAAAACAGTTGCTAGCGTTTATGAATAGTAACGGAGTTTGACTAAACCCTTGTATCAATTCCTCTCCTGCGATGCTTGGTTAATCTTGTGCGTTGACCGACGATGAACTTATACGTAATACAAGGTGCCACGGAAAAAGCTAACTACTCTCCTTGGACAATGGAGTCATACTGGAGCTAGCGATGGTCATCAGCTATATCGCCTTCGCTTCGCTCATGAAATCGCTCCGTCACCACATCAAAATACATACTCACCATTAAAAACCATAAGAAAAGAATTAGGGTTGATTTGTTACTGCAATAACTTAGTTCTTATAACCCATAAATGGTCAAGTCTGCCTGCTCCAAAGTGAATACGGACAAATAATGTATTCTGTACAGTTGAACCGAGTCTGTGCGAGAGGCCGTGCAAGACTTCCGCGTCGCGACGTAATGGGTTCGTCGCCATCCACCAGGCAGGTCTTCCGGCACTGCAGTGTGATTTCTTTTTAATTCTTCTGACATCTTTTTTTCTGAACTGTTTCCGCAATGATGTAAATTCGACTCGTTTCTTGTGTTTATGTGTCCGTGACTACATACGCAGAATGATTGCCAACCATGAAATTATTTGTTATTAGCATATAGCATTTATCTTGTTAGTATTCCGTCCGGCACCAGCGCAAGTGGCGCAGTGGTTAAAGGTGATCTGCGTCGCACAGGAGGTCAATGGTTCGATCCGCCTTCATGATTTGTCAAGCCATCCGTCCCTCCGGGGTAGGTAAATTGGTACCGAACTGGTCCCCGACTTGTCTGGGAGTATGCAGCAATGACCCGATTCAGCGAGAGGCCATCGCGAGTCATTGTAAATATATATGCATTCAATCAGCTCGAACGAAGTCATAAATCAAACACGAATGCATGGCGCATCCATCAGGGATTGATCAACGCCAAGAGCTTTGGCTCTTCTGATTAGAAGGGAAACAAACGAAACCGATTTCATTCGGAGAAGAACTTTTGATGGAAGTGTTAGTAACCCTTCAAAAGCAGAGGCATGAGGCTACCGCTCCAATTCGCCGGCTTTCTAAAACGCCCTTTTATAACGATGCAGCATCCAGATCAAAAATTTTACTCAGCCTCGCCTTTTACCTTCATTTTTACCACGCGCATAATTCGATGGAAGCGAAAAGCATATCAATGTGTAGAGAAAATTTTGTAGTATCTTAGTCAATCGTTTTATTTGGAGTTCCTTTTGTGAAAAGGAGGAAGAATTCTCAATCAAATAACAAAATATCAATCACCCCGCCTCGCTCCTCCCTGCCACGTCTCCTAGAACGGCCCTCGCCCTTGTCGATAATGGGTAAGCAACGCTGACAAAAATTTAAAACTCGATCTTATTTCTCCTATTAAATCGTATTTCCAGAAAATAGGCGCAGCGTTAGAATCGGAAAACATTACGCTATTAGATTAATAGTCTAATGCAAGAGCTCTGTCTGGCGAGGATTAGCGCACAAATCAAGAGACCAGAGGATATCAAAAGATCAAAAGAGCTTTTGAAAGAGCAAACGTATTTTTGAGTTCTTTGAAAAGTGTGTGCTATTTTGAGTATCAGCACTCTGAAGAAGGGGTTTAGTCCAGCAGAATACAAGCGAGATAAGAGAAAAAACACGTGGCTCTATGAAACATGATATTATTTTGAATGTTCCGGTGTTATGAAAAGGTGATTTAAGAAACCGGCGATGTGAGGCTGTAGCGTCAAGTCTCAGCTTCCGAATGGTTACGAACACTCTAATAAAAATTTCTTTTCCAGCGGATGAGATCGATTTTTGCTTTATTTCCTTCTATTCAGAAAGAACCAGTACTTTATTTTCCATGAAGCCAATTTTTCCAAAAACGTACTCTTTCTTGTAGAAAAGGAGTCAAGTGAACTCTGCCACGAAGAAGCAAAGAAGAGTAGTATGAAAACTGAAGTGAAATACAAATGAAGGATTCATCATCACACGGGAAAGAATAACTGTCAATGATCAAATCTACACGGTTTGATCGTAGGGACTCAATTACAGCTTTAGTTCATCTCCGCTATCGTGCAGGGAACTTCTAAGGAAGGTTTTCGATGGACAAAGATTTTCCACTGGGTTACTAATAAAATCAAAATTCTATAAATTTATAAATTTTATAATATAGCTAATTAATTTTTGCTAGTTGCTCTTTAGTTGCTCATTCAGAGCCTGAAACGCGATCTTAATTCCCTTACCACATTGCACTGAGAAATCATCTCGAAAAACAAGCTAGTCCTGAGAACTTACACTTTTTAAACTATCGAGTGATTCCAAAAAAAGAATGATTTAAGCTCAAAAAATATCGAGTGTATTTCGAAAAATATTTTTTGATATCGAGTGATTATTGAAACTGTATAGTAAAGCCAGACATAAACGATAGCAAGGCACGGAAAGCCATTGAAGAAGAAACACAATTTTTGTCGCCGTGTTTACAAGGCAGTAAAAACATACATTCGCCAGTAATTCTAAAAACTAGGTCTATATTTAAAAATTTTCATTTTTGAAGCTATCTCCATAATCACTGCTACTTTGTGAAAATCTTTACTTGTTGCAAAGACCATGCATACACCAGTGCAAACCACACTGTGCACTCCGAAGAAAAAACACAATTTTCTCTGAATAAATACAGTCTATCAGAAAAGTGATTTCAAAATTCAAGAACAACATCAGAACCGCAGTTTTCTCAGCTATCAAATGACTACTTAAAGTCTATTGGAAAAGCTACGCTCGACGAGGAAACCACAAATATGCGCGTGTACCATGAGTGGTACACGTGGCCCTGAAAGGGTTAAGTGAAATTGTCACTGAATGAAAGTGTTGTACATCGAATGCTCTTGGCTGGTATCATTTGATATCATATCTTTCATATACGAGTGCACAACAATTTTTATTCAATGTTAATTTCACTTAATGGATCGTGTGAATTATACAGCATGTTTTTGCAGCCCAAACTGCACAACTTTTGAAGGTCAAAACGCCTAAGAACATATCTCAGCTGAGCAGTATTGAAACAAGGTAGACAAAGATACTGCTTACATCGACTGTACGTCGTGCTTACTCGTTTAGTCTTGCTTATAAGCAGTACTTGTATGCAATGCCAATTTTCTAAACATCCAGCACCACGTCCACGACGTGGTAAATTGACTACCAGAATGCGCCTGAGTGTCGGCTGAGAAACGATATGGTCTTGTGAGTATTTGAGATGATTTTTCATCTTAAAATCTATGAAAGAAATTTTCTTCACGCAGTTTTTGTCGATTTTCCACGCGTTAATCAGGCACATATGCGTCTTCAGGTGAAAGAATAGGTGGATGTACCTGAACTGTGAGATTAGATATTGCAAAGCAATATCGCAGCAAAATGCATTCACCATTTACGTGTCTTCCTGGTGTATGAGCAACAAGCAGTCATTTGGTCTGTGAAATCTAATTGCTGTAACTCTGCACGATTTCAGTTTCTTCGTCATAGGATTGATTATGGAATTACGTGCTGTAGAAATTATCACAACATCTCTCTTGTCATTCCGCATGAGCACCATCACGCCTTTCTTACTCTGTACGGCCAATGGCTGCCCTTTCGCCACTACACTGCAAGAATTCCTTAGGTAATCCTCGCTATTCTTACTACTCGTCGTGATCAAGTGGCGTTTTCCTCCTGCAACAGATCTTGGGACAGTTCAGCATTAGTGCACCAGTGCACAAAATGTCAATTTAGAGGTGCCGACCTTCATCTAGTGAGTCTTCCATTAGGCCCATCATAATGCTGTCTGCGATTCGTTCGGCGCGCTTAAGAGTTGTGCCTGCACCTGCGTAACCGTGTCGTACGTGTAGTCCTACACTGCACAGTTTGAATAGTTTCATCCCGTATCTGTAACCTTTGGTTTGAAGCCACGTGGCTTGACTTCAGTAATACTACATTGAAAGTGACCTGAAATAAATTGTGTACTTTTTTTTCAGAGGTACAGGCGAATTGAAAGGATAGGTTCCTTGGCTCTGCTGTACCAGAGTGACGTGTTTTCATATTCGTAATCATATGTACATCACTTTTTTAGATTCCTATTTTTTACTCTTCAAAAAATTTTTTTATTTCATTTCTTTACTTAAGTCAAATCATATGTATTGTTTGATCGAGCTCATGATTTCTGTCGTGGTCTGCTCCGAAATAATGCAATAAATTAATCAAACGAATTTCGAGAGAGCATTCCGAACACTTTCATTGTCCAGTCCTCAAAAAAAAAACGTGACACACACTGCAAAGGATGCCCATTTCTGGAAAAAACTAATACCAAAAATATCAGTCTTCCATAAGAAATCGTAGACCTTTTTGCATCAGAATCGGAAGAGTCGCGATTTACTTAAGATATCGAGAGAGCTTTCTTAAACATTTGACTTTTACAGGAAGACTGCGATGTCACACACGCTTTCTGTTGTGATCAAGATTTGCCATTTTCAAGCAAAATTAGGGCAACAAGAGTATTGATTTACGAGAAAACTTGAAACGAGAGGCTCGAATCGGCGATTGAACCTTTCGCGCTCACTAATATTTTCCACTGCTACATCGAGTGGTTTACGGCTTTTACAGCATCCGTGAGCGTTTGGTTGATTTTCTTTCCCAATCGTGCCACCGGTAAAAGCGGCAAATAAAGAGAAATTTGTAAGAAAAGCAAGTGCCTGCTGAATACGTTTGGCCATAATATGAATCCAAGCATACGGATAGTAGCCAAGCCAAGTACTTTCCATTTATCACGCTGTGACAACAGTTGGACATAAATATGCTCGCCATTAATCAGAGAGAAGAGTCCTTGTAAAACACTGGGTATCAATCAGTCACTTCAAATATTAGAGGTCCACATACTGTTCCATTTGAAACGCTTCGCATTGTTTATCATAACTGAATACTTACTTAATTACTTGAGAAAGTATCAGATAGTTGATACTTGAACTGTCCGTCTTCGCCAATTGTGCGGACCCCAGCACATATTCCATGCGTCTCTCTGCTTCGCGACACTCGTCCATGACGGTGGTCTAATTTGTGCGGCGGCTGCTGCGAGTGTCATACCGCGTCATACCAGCGAGACTTTGAATGAGGAACAAATTATCATTTCTGCTCTTTCAACGCAATAGCATGGCCATTTGACAGTAGAATGCACCATTCAGCTTCTTTTAATTTAAGCCATCGATTGATCATTTAATCATTAGAAATAATCAAAAAATACGTTTTCCCCAGCAGATCGAAGTGGAGAAAGGATAGCTGAAGTGATCCAATTCTTTCGTAACTCAGTCCTCTTTTGGCTGTTACAGCGGAATATCGGGTTCGTGATAAAATCGTTGGAATTCTTAAGATTTGATCTATCGATTGGTTAGTAAAACTTTGAATGGAATACTCTGGTTAGCGAGAAATCTCTCAATGGGAAACAAAATTTCATTGCTGGTCTTTCAGCGCAATAAGAAAGCCTTTCTAAAGATTAATCATACCATTTAAAATTTTGATTTGTGTTATCGAACGATTAGTCGAATATTAAAAACGACAAAGAAAACGTTTTTTTACAATAGGTCGAAGTGGTGTTCATCTAACGGAAAAGTATCAGATATTGATAAAAAAATAGAAGCTTTATTAATTTCTTCTAGACTAATGGAGATTGCCTGGGAATTCTGATATGCAGCATGAGGGATTGTGGGACTATACTGATGTTCCCTTAGCTATGTATTATAAACGCCGTAAGTGGTGCTTTGTCATCTTTTCAGAAATAAAAAATGTATGATTGGAAAGCGCTATGCAAATATTTCCCGAGCCAATCACTCGCCTGAAATAATCTAATGCATTACGAAGTGATATGTTTTTGAACACGTTGAAGCAGCAAAAGCTACGAACGTGTGTAGTAAACCACCTACTCTAATAGTGGGCATTCGTTCTACTTGAAAAAGTTGAACATCTGAAATGCTGACTCTATGATCAATGTTCACAAAAGTCTCCATTACAGTTGATGTACTATATGACTGAAATGGACTTAACGTAAACCAGAAACGAATCAAGATTCCTCTCACGGTTGTGAAGGTTACCTGGTCATTTGGATACTTGGACGGCCCATCTTCACTGGCAGGTGTGGACCCCCTGCATAGCCTCTATTCGCTTCTCTCTTGCGCAACTGTCGTCCATGGTGGTGGTCTGTTTCGAACATGGTGACGTACGCGAGGCTTATTCCGTAATTCCAAACTCGTTGTGATCTGCAGATGCAGATAGTTGACGTTAGCCACAAAAACCTACGCCATTGTTTGAATGGTCTTCCAAGGAGTCTCTTGTATCCTCTCAAAGTTCACCCACTGCTCTTTTCGTTCGTCTGTCATGTGTTCTTCTTATTTTACAATCAGCTCATCGGTACTTCGCATATATGTACATATTTCTGGATCATGAAGATGAGCTATTTTTTGACGATTTGACTGTGCAAATTGGTCAGACGTTGTCAGTGCCGGATAACTTTCGGGAGACTTCACTCGACAGCTCTAGAGCGGTATACAGACTTCTTGGCAGTTTCAGCATCAGATCATGTCTCTGCTACAATAACAGATTGCTGGGAGGACTGTTGAATCAAAAAAGGTGCGGACGGAGTCTGGGCCCGTTATATAATCGGTGGCTTCTTTGAGAGGTCCGAATGCGGCCTATAGTGCTTTCCTTCTTCTTCTACCTTAGTGCTGCCTATCATGTTCATTAAAGATTCAAGGTAAACGTACGAGATGGTCTCATTAATCAGAGAACCATCCAATTCGATTTTCTTACCTTTGCACTATGTATTCTTCTAAGCTGTGTCTTCGTCCTGTTTATGAGTAGCTCAATCTTTTCTCACTTTTTGGAGTTCATTGAGTACCGTCGCTGCTTCATTGGGTACTTTTCCGAAAGATGATCATGTCGTCCGAAAACGAACGTCCGATAGGAATTTCCATTATTCCATATACCTTTCTCATCCTATCGAGCGACTTCATCATTCACTGCAGTTTTGCGGTTAAAAAAAAACTTTGGCGATATAGTGTCGCCTTGTCGAACCCCTTTTCCGATGGGTTCGGTGAGGGGCTTGCTTCCCAATCTCTCGAAATGAAGTGTACTTTCTTGCTCTTTAAAATTTTTAAAGCGCATGTGGTCAGTGGTTAGATGTGCTCTGCATTACAGACGAGATCAGTGGTTCGATCTCACGCTCATGGCTCACCAAGCCATCCAGTCCGACGGGTCGGGAAATGGTGGCAGGCTGGTCTCAGACTTTTCTGTGAGGATAAGCACCACTGATGCTGTACAGCGGGAAGTTACCACGAGTTGTTGTAAATGCCAGAAATGGCCTCAAACGAAGTTAAAAATTGAAGACGAATGCTTGGGGCATCTCGCAGGGATTGACCAACACCGAGAGCTTATTCTTTATTCTTTATACATATTTATCACAAGAACATTATTGCGCTGATCACTCCGATCAAATCGTCCCTACCAAAGGGGAAAATAACAAGCTGAAAATAAACCACAGGCTCTGTCTCAGTCCTGGCGGGCAAGTCACTCCGTTAGAAATGGCTCTTCGCTATGATTTGTCTTCGGTTTGATTTATACCTTCTGTACAAGTGTGACAATATCCATGCATACGTTAATATTGCACTTATACAAATACGAATTGCATTACACTTGACGCTTTGGAAAAAAGCATGCTATGAAGTGACTCAAGAGTACTTTACGATAAACTTGACATTCATTGTTCAAACGTTGGGGATCCCCGATTACCAGTAGATGTTGAAATAGCGATACTGACTGTACAATGCCGTGAGTAAAATTTTTGATGCTTAACGGTCTCTGTCAAGCCAGTCATCTTAACGCCGTGATTCAGCTAGTCGCCGTCTAACTGGTAGTAGCCAGTTTTTGTTCTGCAGACAACAACGACCCATGCGTGAATTCCACACACTGATCCCCCATCACCATTGTTTTCATATACGCAAGTTTTCGTGCTGAAAAAATTCGAACGTGTCCTGTGCTATGCATGAGAAATTTCTACGAAATGAAGCATTCACTGTTTGCTGGTGCAGGAATCATAATTGTTCGAATGCGAAGCTCCTAGACCTAGATGTGGAATAGCGTAGTTTGAGAAGTACGGTAGTTCTATGCTCATCTTTTCATTAGATTAAGAAAGTAAATTGAAAAACATAGCAACATGTTAAAAAACCACAATTCTCACAGCTACCAGTTTCTCGAAAGCCCTAAAGCGGTCATCTAGGCACGAATCAACTTATCACTTAGTAGTCTGGTGAATTCGGTTCTATTATGTCATTTAGTAAAATGAAGCATTCTTGTCAAATATGAGCATCTCTATTGCCTCACAGGGTTATCACTGATTTGATACAGTAGAGAATCATATAAAAGCCAAACTTCTTTCACCGATCAAAGAGAAAGGAAATGTTATTGTTGTTGGGGGGTATATAGAACCTTCTTCAAGTTCTCGAAAGAAACATTTTTGATAAAGAAACTTCGAAAAACGTAGTTCATCAAAAAAAAAATCAACCATTTTCAGTATATGAGTTCTCGAATAGATTACTGTAGGCACAAAGATGGTGCCCAGTCTAGATGAAATATTCTATTTAGTTGCATCCGTTGCACTCTAATGTAGGAGTAGTTACTTGATTAGTTAGTATTATATTAAAATGATAACGAGAAATAGGAAAACATTGCACTGAATGTAAATTAGCATATTATAATTAGATCTTAGTATACCGCAGTATTTATGTACGTATGCATGTATGTATGTATGTATGTATGTATGTATGTATGTGCGTACGTATGTACGTATGTATGTATGCTTGTACGTATGTATGTATGTATGTGTCTTTGTATCTATGTGTCCATCCATGTATGTATATATGTATGCATGTATGTACGTATGTATGTACGTATGTATGTATGTATGTATGTATGTATGCATGTATGTATGTGTGTATGTTGGTATGTATGTGTCTTTGTGTCTATGTATCCATCTATGTATGTATGTATGAATGCATGTATGCACGTATGTATGTATGCATGTATGTATGTGTGTATTTATGCATGTATGTACGTATATATGTATGTTTATATCTTTTTATGTATGTATGCATGTATGCTGATGGAGGAGCGCATGTGGCGCAGTGGTTAGAGGTGCACTGCGTCGCACACGAGGTCAAAGGCTTGATCTCGCTCTCATGGCTCATCAAGACATCCATCCCTCAGGAGTTAGTAAATTGGTACCAGACTGTTCTCAGACTTGTCTGGGAAGATAAGCAGCACTGAAGCTGTACAGTGGGGAGCACGGCGAGTTCATTGTAAAGGCCAGATATGCATTCAATCACCTCAAACGGAGCCAAAAAATTAAGCACGAATACATGGCGCATCCCCCGAAAATTGATCAACGCCGAGAGCTTTTTCATAAGTGGTGTATGTATGTACATTAACCATTCATAATTGAGATTTCCCCTATCAAAATACGCCGATAAATTCTTAGCAATTGCTTTTTTTCAATAGTATATGGCAGAAAATCTATTGGACAAACCATTCTATACTCTTCATTGAAAAATTTGATACTAATAGTCATTGGATACGGTTAAAGTCATGCAATCCTTTTTTTTTCATCAATCGAATCAATCTATGATGGTTCTTCGCTGGTTTCTTCACTTCTTGTGAACAGGTTAAACCATGAGTTTTTGTACATTCTACGTAGATATCTAAATCTGTTCCTGCGAAGATACATTTCCTTCTTTTCATTCCACATATCTCAATCTTTGCTACGCTCACTGATTGTCGGCTTTGCTCGATATGCCAAATATCTGAAGACCAGATTCATCGGACTAATTCAAAATTCTGACTGCTTTTCAAGAAATTGCTAGGCCTCATTCTATAATAGGAAACGTACGGCAGGGTTCGGATATTCTGCGTCACAAAACTGGGCTTAAGTTTGACCAGAAGCCTTGCGCAGACTAAAGCTTCCTTTCGCCCAGAGAAGGCATTTTGCTATCACGCTTCCCTGGAAGATGAAAATACTGAGCTATACTCAGGTAAACTATTGCAACTCATTTTCTGAGCCACATATGCATTCAATAATCACTACGAACCTCGATAGAGTTGTGACCATGACTCACTCCTCAAGCATTGACCAGTGCGTCGATCACCTTATCATTCATCCAGTCTCCGTTCTTTCCATATTGACATGAAGAACACTCAGAAGTTTAGCTGGAGCCTGTAAAGGCAGAGTAGTTGGCGAATCCACGAAATCGCTGCATCTGCTTTAATGACATCCTTTTCAACACCCGATTGTCAGTTCCAACGTTCTGCCTACCGTGATTTGCCGGAGTACATAGCTCTTCCCCATTCGATTTTTATTTCAACATTTTCATCTCATTATACGCTTACGATTTGGCTTTTGAGAAGGAAATCATGCGCACAAACTACACAGGGACAGCACTGCTCAACTCCGTCTGGCACCAAAATTTGGCAAATTTGTTGAAAATACTACATTATGTTGCTAGAGTTTTCGTGTTACTATTTCGGCTTATCACCATGCCTCTCCTTTTTCTACATATAAGTCGTTGAACTAAATCCTTACTTCTCAATTTTTCTGTTTCTGTCGAAATTTTTGTACTAAAATTTGTTTGATGAATATAACAAACTACGCGTTTTTTAGAAAACATTAGACTTGAAGTGTAGCAGGCTCATAGTTTCCCTTTATCGTTATGAAATCAGTATTAGCTCAAGAAAGCAACATTTGTGACAGAAATGTTGATTTTTAGCACGTACGCTACCAAAAATGATTTGAATTTTCTGATTCTAAACAAGCTTTTGTTAGTCCATAATGGAACTCGCTTATCGGGTTTATGAAATTCGTCTTCTCTGAGTTCCACCAATCTTTTTCTTCTTCCCATTTCTTTGTTGAAGCTCGCATAACTTTGATATAGCTTATGTCACGACTGCGATGAAAAATTCCAAAAGCTGACTTTGTCCTTGTCCTATCTTCTAACGGATGTATTTGCGCTATACGTGCTGCGACTTTGTCATGAGACTTACTGTTTAATACGGTTATTCAATAAAAATCCGTCGAAAAAAATAATCATCGATTTAAATCCGCTTCTTAATTATTGTGTTTACTTGTTATTGCAACATACGTGCATTCATGTTCGTGAAAATTAGGCCGAAGCGACCTTGAGTGTAATGTTTCCTCTTCTAACGCGCTGCAATCCTTATTCTAAGTGCGGTAGTTCTCAAGCACATAAATCGTCTCCTGTATGCCGTGCTTCTCATTTTCTAGCGGCTTTGAAACATTCCCCCTCCCCCGATGTCTGTAACCTCTTCGACCTCTTGATTGACGTAGGACAGACATAAAACCCATTTTGTGATCATCTTCTTTAGATATGAGTTTGGAATCCTTTTATCCACCTTCCTTTAACCTCACATTGTACCTCGGAACTCTTCACGATCTCGTAATTAGTCGACTTGAAACTTAGGAAGTAAGTTGTAATGAAATTATGGACCACATAGTCCAACATAGTCGAGTTTTTATTGTTCTCATGTAACAAAACCTAGCTGGAGAAGGAGGCAAATAAAATCATTTGAAATAATAAAATTTGACATCGAAAATCTTAATTATAGTACCATCACTATACATCTACTTAGCAAAGAAATGTGGTGTGATGTATGAAAAGTGACAAAGACTCATGCAATGCATATAATATATTGAGTAAGAGTTCCGAAAACAATTCAGTGCATTGATAATGGTGAGCTGAGATGAGATTTTGAGCAATGATGTTGGCATCGGCTTTTTTCTGATCACTTTATCAATTTCTATGGGTCTATTTTCATGATATATCTGCTGTTTTTCATTACTATACAATTTTGTTCCCTCTCCACCGTATTCTTCATCGTTTTTTGCTGGCGACGTTCGTGGAAATCGTTTACATGCTCGGTACTGTAATGTTCTTGTATCTTAAGAGTACCTCAGAAAGTCAGAATAAACGTTAGATTGATTGTGCTGTAAAAGTGACAGCATAAGGCTTTTGCTTTTTCGTTAGAAATCGTGCTCTGCCTTTTCCAGCATCAAAATTTTTGACCAATTCTTTATTTGGCCGACATCTCTGATTCAGAAATCCAAACTATGTCCGAGAGTTTATTGAGACAAATCAGTAGTCCACCATTGCAAATGCTCCAAGGCTAGTATGAAGCTGGCGTTTTGTTAAGCTCTGTATTACAGCAAACGTGGACGGAACATTAACCATTTCTATGAGTCGATAAACCAATCATTGAAAGCGAACGATATGGTGAGGAATTAGATCGCGGACTTTCAGCGATGTGTATGAAACTGTCTCGCCTTATTTCTGACTTAACTGTTTCTTCAATTTCTCAGTTATTGATGTTTGTCACGACGGAGTTCGCAATCATTTACTAACTGGACAATGGACATAATTCATGGATTGATATATACCAGGATAACTCTGAATGGAACCAAAACTTCTTTTTAACACTTTGGCTTATAAGATGGTAGTGTTTTGAGATCTTATCACTCAAAGTAACTCTTTTGTTGACATTTGCTTAAACACTTGAACAGTTTATCTTCATGAACCACGCAGAGTCAAGTGGATCC
The DNA here is from genome assembly GCA_019055375.1 of Parelaphostrongylus tenuis. Lineage (NCBI taxonomy): Eukaryota > Metazoa > Nematoda > Chromadorea > Rhabditida > Metastrongylidae > Parelaphostrongylus > Parelaphostrongylus tenuis. The sequence continues at coordinate 4,097 of JAHQIW010004186.1, read as the reverse complement.
TCAGGAAGTCTTGCATTTGGTCTTTTCGTCTTTTTAACTAATTTCAATGTCATGTGTAGTCTAGAACTCTTCAAAAAACGAGACACCTGTAACCAATCTCGGCACCTTCAGAGCAGCGCGGGATTTTTATGCCAAACAGGCTAATCCTTGCGCAAATTGAGGCCGAGCACTTGCAATCCTCTTGCGACCTCTTGTGGACGGTCTGTCTATGCCCTAATCCCATTGTATATCAGTCATGTAGACACACAATTATGGCTTGCTTCTCGAAATATCAGTTCGCATGTGCCGCAAAAAACGATAGAGACGTCTGACTGCCCGGTCGGTCCTCCAGGAACATCACTATGTCTTCTCTAGTTGTAAAATGCAGTTGACAGAGAATGTCAGTAATAATGTTAGGACAGTGATCGTCGTTGTTACCGAGAAAGTTGTAAAGTTCCCTTATAACCAGCGGCAGCAGTGAGACTGGAGTGAAAAAACGACGGGGAGAAGAGTAGATAAGGAAGTGGGAACGACTAAAATGATCTCCCAAATAATGAGATTTGCTCAGTTGAATGTTATCTATGCATTTTGGCAAAGACATTCAAGTTCTGGGACTTTGTATATTCATAATTAGCTTGTTGGCCTTTCCCGTAGACGATATGGGCATTGTTATTAGAGCTTCACCCCGAACGGTTCCTATAGTTGCAATCATATGACGAAAAGTTCAAATAAAGTCATCTCTTAGGCGGCAGGTGCATCTTCTCAATTGATATTGGTCTGAGCATAAGTACATGATCATTTCTAAATCGTATCTAAGCCCTTATTTCTCACCAACTAATAAGCCACTCAGCTTTTACACTAATCCCTTCATAGTTTTTAGTGTAGAGGGTTAATAATAGAAGGATTAAAGGGTAAAGCTCTCGGCGTTGATCAATCCATGAGGGATGCGTCATGCATTCGTCCTTAATTTTTGACTTCGTTTGAGGTGTTGAACGCATATCTGGCCTTTACAATGACTCGCGCTAGCTCCGCGTTGTATCGAATCGGTGCTGCTTATCCTCCCAGACAAGCTGAGGCGAATCTAGTACCAATTTATCGGTTCCGGAGAAGCGTTTGGTTTTGAGAACTATCAGTGCGAGATCGAACCATCAACCCTGTGTGCGACTCAGAGCACCTCTAATCACTGCTCCACATGCACTGCTAGGGTCAGTATTACGCTATGTAATCGGCCTTAATAGTTTACAACCTGTCGTAACCAGGAGATAAGCCAGTGGGTGATCATATTGATGGCTTGAACAGGAAATTAGTACAACCACTAACATACCATAGAAATGTCTTAAGTCTTTCTGTTGTGAAGACAGAACGTTTAATTAAATTAGTGGGTAAGATAGTATGTGTAAATACTGTGTCAAAAATTCGGAAACTAATTTTGATGGTGTGAGGTTCAAAGTTTTTTTATCACTGCACATGCGTAGCAGAAATTCATCAGGAGTTCGTGGTGTATGATGGTGTTTAGCAAATACTTAGACGAAATTCTTTCAATTAAGCCGCGTCCTTAACACATTTTCTAATTAACTAATACTTTTCTGAGCATATCGGGTGATTGGCATCCTTCTTTTTCGATGGAACTCCAGAAAAGCACTGTCAGGACGTTTCTAGTCGCCTCCAGAAAAACTCGGCGACCTTTACTTTATTTTATAAAGAGTAGAAGAAAAGTGCGCACTATGAAATGAGTTCACATAAGTCGCCGAATGCTTCTGGTGATGACTGGAATTATTCGACAACTTTTGAGAACACATTTCATTGAGTACCCTTTTCTTTTAGAGTGACAGTAGCTCTACAACTACATCACCGAGGCGTATTTGCCCAACCACTCATTCTCCAACATCTCTATGTTAGCTATCAACCATCAACCTTTAACAGGCTTGGTCGGGTATGCGATTTCGCTTTATAAACCCAGTTGAACTGACAGCTATTGTCATAACTAATACTATTCTCTTAGGTGTATTGGAAACATCGTATCACCGCGAAAAAAATGCAGTCCAAACATTAGAAATTTTGAGTGACAGTAGTTACAAATCTTGATTCAAGTCTTGCTTTTTGAACGAAGGTGCTAGGCTTTATCGCAGAGTAGGTGAAATGATAAGCTGTTGCGTGGGGACCCCATAGGGTTCATCATGTTCGATATTGAGAGCAACATACTGCTCATCATAATGAGGCCTTTAGAATAGAAAAGAAGAACTCTAAACAAATAATGTTAGAAATTCTGAATACTCAGTTCAGAAAAAATATGAAGCGGTCAGGATTTCAAATAACAGTAGTTTTTCAGCACCAAGAAAACACTCTTTTTGATGAAAACACATGTAAAGATTCAATGCAAAAAAATTCGAAGAAGTAGAACGATCAAGCAACTTTATTACTATTTGAGACAGCTCAACCGTTCTAAATAAAGATTTTGTTGGCTCTAAGTGTCGTTATACCCACCTACAGGTGGCACTCATCTGTAGTTAGTTGATATGTCATCTTTTCCCCTCAGGCTAAAAGTCTGTCAAATACAGTCTTTTTTTCGGAATTCTAAACCGTCTATTTAATCGCAGCTCCAAACTATTTAGATTACATAAAAGTGTGTTTTCTTGAAAGCATTGTGGGATTCTATGAGACGCAGTCGTTTTCACGAGATCAACGCATTACTCATAATTGAATCACTCCACATTAAGAATATGGTAGGTGTATAGTAGGATTCATTCAAAGAGCTCGTAAAACTTTACGAGAGGCTAGTTTTTATGCTTAAACTCGTTAGAATATGGCTATCTAATACTTCATTCCCTATGTAAACAGTAGAATTGTGTAACGAAGTGGTCGCGAAGCTGTTCATCACAAGCACAGTGCTGGCTAGATCCCGTGCCAGGTTTAACAACCCTCTCGTCTCTTCGCGGTTCGAAAATTGGTACCAGACTTGCTCGGGAGCAATTCACATCTTACAGTCCAAATGAGGTTTTAGCTGAGTTATTACCATTACTCCAAGCGGAATTGGGTACCTCTAAGTACAAACGATTTTTTACAGAAATTTTTCAATGAAGTTTACAATTAAGATATAGCTACTCAGCGTTTTTAACGACATTTAGGAGGAGAAGTGCCAGCACATTCATTGCAAATACTCTTCAAAAAAAAGTTTTTATGATCGTTGGACTTGAAGGTAGCGTTTTATCGTAAACTCCTACCCACCAGTACTACTGTGAAAGCAGCCGCCCACATAGCTCGATATAGAAGCTACAAGAACCTTTTCAACTACTTATAAAGAATATATGTTATACTTACTTAGATAACTGAACGGTCCGTTTTGGCGAAATATGCAAACTTCAGCGCATGAAAAATGTGCTGGTACAGCTTTTTGTATCTTATAGTCGTGAGGTAAGTTTAACCGGACTTTAAGTCAAAACTTCATTACAGCAGTCGCCGGCCCACGTGGGTTAGAGGGAAATTACAATCTAGCGACTAATAGCAACCAGAATGGGCAATTATTCGGTACGGCTTACTCTTTAAAGAGCTTTTCCAGTGGAAAAGTTGGACTTATAGCAATTCCCGCAATCCGTTTTTGCTAATTCTTCCCCTCTTTCGGTTCACAGCAACGAACTAACAGTGTTGACCAATTCGGGAATCACAGCAGGCTCGAACGGTTTCGAATTCTCCTGGTTGTACCAATGAGACGGTACACTAGTCAAACTTCCGCCAAACGAAGGCGGCAATGCTTGAAAGAACGTGCTGTTGCTAATGGAGAAACTGCGAAGATCAGGCAAATTTGTTTTTGTCCTCTCACTGAAGCTCAAAGATAAGTTTTGAATTTTGTAATTATACTTTTCTCGTCCACTATCTTAGTATAAAAGGAAACTACTATAAGGAAAACTGTTAGAGTAGTATGCTAGATGTGTCGTTTCAGAACACTTCGACAGTGATGGAAACGTACTTACAACCGCTCATTTCTCAACCTTCGTGCACTCTGATTTTCCACTGGAGACATAACTTCCAACCTGTCTCAATCTTCACGAAATCTGTCGTTTACTGTAATGAATCCACTACGTTTTTCACGACGCATCGTTAAAGATCTACATGTGCTGATA
>JAHQIW010004179.1:0-20245 GCA_019055375.1 Parelaphostrongylus tenuis | reverse complement strand
ATTTATTCAAAGTATGCCGAGGTTAAGAGATAGTCGGTCTTGGGATTTACTTTAGTAAAGTTGTCAAAAATTATGCTATCAAATGCTTGCCGAAGTTCTTAGGGAAAAGCTTTGATTAGAGAAAAATGCTTGAGTGTGAGGCAAAAATTTATTTTTACCCTTACAGCGTAATGTAATGGCCATTCAAAAAACAGAATTTACAGTCCAAATCTCGTGATTCAAGCTACCGCAGGACCAAAATGTCCAGAAAGAGCGAAAAATACGCCTTCCTGAACATGAGTGCTGATAGACGAAATAAATTACTTTTTTTGGAGACTTATATTTTTGACAAAAAGATTGAGTAAAGCTGATATTTCAAGCACTTTTTCTCTCTTACGCCAACTCTAAATAATTGAAAATCTGCCAACATCAATGTCATTTCTTAGTAAACCAGCGTTTCTCTCGCTACAAGGCACATATCTAAACATAAGCTCGTGAGCGAGTACAGGAAATTGTGATTTATTAGGATAGTAGAGAAATCCCGAAAATCATCACAAAATATGAAGAAAAACGTATGATAAAACAACGAAGATCACTCACCACTGCGCAGTTCACTCTGTGCGCATTATGGCCATCCCTTAAGGGGTTAAACTTTGAAAGACTCGAAGAAAGTATCTCCTTCGAATTGCCCTCTTGACAGCGCTGCAGGATTCCATATAAAACTATAATTCACAAGCTCCTGGCGATTTTACCTAAAAGTGTTAAAAAGTGTTCCCATGAGTTTGACACTAGGTCACTAAACACCAAAACTAATATATTCATGGAATAGTGGTAGCCGTTTCGATAGTCCAAATCTCGATAATTTTGGCTTAAGAGTGGTTTTGAAACAGTCTATATGGTACGCTGTTAGATAAAAACGAAAATCATGTTCGAAGTGGTTAGATTGTCACTATAACTTTGTAGTGGGTTTGTTGGGACAATGTGCAACAAAAGGAAATTTCGTATTTCGGGAAAGATATAACAAAGTCTCCTCTACATTTTTTGTGCAAGAGCAAAAAACATAGAAATTTTTCCGTAAAGAAGTATAGAACATCGCGCGATCTCAAATGACGTGCTTTTTCGAGGCGGTAATCGAAATAGTTGAGCACAGCTTTACAGCTTCTACTAACTTATCTAATGGCTGGAGTACTCAAGTGGTTGACAATTTTGAGCACTAAGAATAGCACGCAAACAATCAATTTTAGGGAAGGTTAGAGCACAGAATGTTATAAGTGCACATTTCGATGATAAAGCATAAGTAGCTTGTACTAAAAGTCGAATTAGAAGCGATTACGATTATCGCATGTATAAACAGTCAACAGTAAAAGTTCATGTAAATAATGTGGCAGCTGAGCTCAATGTTTTAAAAGATTCAGTTAACCCATAAGAAACGACGTGTGGCAGCTGAAATACACGATTGTTTGAAGGCCTTTCTCGAGGGCAACACTTTTCTGATAGAAACGTGCTAATCATTCAAATCTTGAGTCCCTGCAATTTCAACAGTATGTTTGACTTTTGAAGAAGCTCTTTCACTACGTTGTAGCAGCGGAATTAAAATTATGTCTTACACTTAGTTTGCTCTATTTGCTTGGCTAAGGCTTCTGTATGGCTCTGCTAAACTCTCACTAGTCCGTCGATAGCCAAATAGATCATTTTGATGCCATAATCGGTTTTTAAATGGTTATTATAGAACAGTGTGAGAGGAAAAAGAAAGTTGGGTTCTACATTCAAAGTTTTATCGTGCAGAAAAGTTAATATGTACACAAAAACCTAGGGTTTTGAGTTCCAAATGGAGGAAAATCCCCAACTGAAGGACGAAAATCGCTCGCCTCTTTCGAGTTGCGTTGTGCCATTGATTAACTGCCGTCCCGATAGAAATGATCTGGCCTTACAATTTTCTGATGCTCAAGACCTTTCGCTCACAATATATATTGAGCATGATTCTTTTTCTACGCCCAGAGTTATTCCGTAACGCGGAAGGGTTCGACTTCAGTTCTTGTCTGTGAACTATCAACGTAAAAATGAGCAAGGCCTATCTGTAAAAAACGATCGCTTCTGCCAACGTCTGAAAAAAAAGTGAGAGCACTCTTGTTCAAACGTGTTAGGCGGGAGAACCGAAACAAGTCATGCATGGGAGGGACTAATCCCAATGTTGGAAAAAGGAGGATACCTATCAGAAGCAGTTAGGTGAGAAGGTCCTTCTTTTGTTGGTGGGCGTCCACAACCACCTGCACATGATCACATTGAAGTTATTCGGAGACATGGAGACTGCATGGGGTGCAAAAAAGTGGCCTGAGAGCACTCAACAAGGAAGAAATATGAAGAGTACGCAGACGGTACGCGTGTTTAGCTTCAAAATCACCTAGTTAAAATGTGCTCATAGTAGAGACAGACGAATAATGAAATACTTCTCTGTGTGTTCATATGTCCGAAAATTAATGACCATTACGTCAGAATGCGTTACCACCTTACCCTGCTACATGTGAGTTGACCAAAGATTCCTTTGCTCACACATGCACATTTAACTAACTTTACCTGCTGCCTTATAGAGAAGCGGTCTTTTCAAGATATTATCACAGTGCTGGTAGAAACGATTACGCTATCAAATGGTTACTATTACTCCAAAGAAAGCGCTCTGTCCGACAAGACATATGCGCAGCTGAGGCTAGCTTCACCTTCAATTTCACAGCGTTATAAAAGGGCGTTTTGAAAAACCGGGCATGAGCAATTATAGCCAAAAGTCTTAGTTTTCGTATGTTTCCTAAAACTTCAGAAAAAGTTCCTGTCCAGCGAATGATATCGACTTTCCTTTGTCGTCTCAAAATGGACAAGTCTCGATTTCTTTAATTTTACACTACCCATCATCATATTTATCTCGCCACGTTGGCTTTTCACCTGAGGAGGCAGAGCGCTTGCGCGGAGAGCGCGATGAGCGCAGCGCGTTGCAAAAACAGTGTGACAGTTTTTTGATAAAATTAAAGTTTCATTAGCTCTAAAGAGAATCTAGTCGTTAGCAAAGGAATAAATATGTTAGAAAAAACTTAAACAAAGATGTTTGTCGCTAAATTACTTCATTGCAAACACAAGGTAATGATTTGTTTGTCAAAAAATGGTATTGTACGTTGTAGTTCAATGTCGCTTCGCCGATAATTTGCAGCGTTCATTTATATTATTAGTGTATATTAAGATTTGGGACCTTTGCAGGGCTTAGAACATGATTTGCTTTAATGTATCGTTGTCACAAATTGTCGTATTATCCACTTATTTTTGACATAAGCTTTATTCATCGCTGCATCTTGTACAAATAAGTACTAAATTAGGCTATTAGAGAGTATAGCAAAGCTTGCCCTAGCACTGTAATTGAAATTCCTACTTACAAGTTCTATTGTGGAAAAACGTGTTTTCGAAATACATTTATACAACATCGCAGAAGGAATTATGGAAGAGAGCTCGAACTACGTCTTTTCCTAACTACGTACTTTTGCAAGAAAGTGAAAAAATTCTGGAACTGTTCTTTCCTTCAGGAAAACAGGAAGGGAGTCTCTAATATAGATGTACTTTTTTGTAGTGACAAAGTTAGCTACAAATAAAATCTGCTTACACAATACCAATAGATCCGCTGTGAAGTTGAACAAAAGCAGAACATTATTTTTTTTATCAAAAAAAAAAAATATACGGTGGTTTAGCAACCCAGGCCTAATATAAAAGTTAGCGTTCTACATACTCTTCAATGACTGCAAAATCACAGACTGAAAAAACAAACAAATGTTGTAAAAACAGTTGAATACATGTTTGTTTTTGTAAAAATGTGGTTTTTTTGCGGTAACATGAGATATTTTTTAAGAACTTAGGGAATACTTGTATGAAAAACCTTTTAAAGAAGCCCTTTTTGCTGCGTCCCTTATCTAGTCACAACAGTATTTCCTCAGAAGCCCACTCTACCAAAAAAATTCCCATAAATCCATTGCAGTGCGCTGATATACAAAACTTCCACCTCTCATGAAGCGCCACGTGGCGAGAGCTCGCACATATACGTTTCACTCGGAACTCATCGACTTAGCTGATGGCATTGAATACTCTTCTGTGTATTGCTTTCGATATCTTATCTCGCACTGGTTTCCGAATTCCAAAGTAAACTTTTCTCTGCTGTTCTCATTGCTTAATATTTTCATAAAGGCATTGACACGTCAGCTCCGCAGTATAACAAAAAATACCATCGATTTACATTTCTTATTTCAAAGGACTAGCAAAACGAATGAGTTCCTACAGGTTTTATCTCAAGACGTCTTTTCAGTGCTCCACTTCAATGCTGATTGGTATTGCTCGTGCATCTCACAGATACGTCACGGCTCCGTTTCCAACAGGTGGTGTCTCGGAAGTCATAGTAACATGAGTAGGTTTCGAAATAAAGTCAATGTTTTTAATTTCAGGTTGGCGATATGCCTATTTCCATACGGTTTTTTTGCACTCTCGTTAAAGCCACTGCTTACCTCTCTGCCAGGAATTCTGAGCTTCGTGAACGTGGAGAAATTGTGGAGAAGCCACGAAAAATTGTTCGTTCCTTGCCGATTCCCAGAGAGACAAAGGCTGATATGGAAAAATCATCGTCTGCTTATGGCGCAACGTGACGAATATCGAGGGCAACGTAGAAATAACATTCGGCGTCACCATGGTTGCTCGTAAATCGCGAATTTGGATATCTAATGGGATTTGTAATACAAATAAGCTTATTTAATTCCACTATTTGAGAAAAAAAAGAAATATACCCATCGATAACTCCCTTATAAATGGGTATGATCCAACTGATATAGAGTGACGTGTAAAACATTTGCGTCGGGCTGGACTTGAACCTGCATTTCACCCTCGTGGGCGAGTGCTCTATCCATTGAAAAGATCAAGTATTATTAGGCATTAAGTATTGAGCAGCACTAACTCATTACATTGGTAAGCCACCGCCAGTGTAAAGGCCATATGTGCATTCAATTTCCTTTAATGATGTCTGCTGAGTTTGAATTGATGGACTGAACTGTTACATTGTGAGGATCTATCGGCACATAGTGTAATCGCTTATAAAAGGCGTAGCGGTGGCTTCGATGGCGTAGTGGTAGCAGGCGCCTCGCCATGGGATTGGACGCAGGTTCAACTCCTGCCTGAGATCGGAAGTTTTGCATCTCACTAAACCTACTTAGATCATTTCCTGTATGATTGAAAGTCAGATAATGAAGGAATGATATTGTTTAATCATCAACCGCTTTCCATACTGAAGTACTTTATATCGTTTAGATGTGAGCGATGGCGTTTTGCCAAATTTCCAACGGAATAAGCGCTTATCTCGCACTGTAAAAACATCGCCATGTTGAATTCTACAGTAAAATATTCATCTCGAATCCTGTTCATGACATAGGAATCATAGATTGAATTGCTGAGGAACTCTCATATTCTTGAAGCACGAACTTTCGAACTTTCACAAATCCTTTTTACTTAACCGCCTTTATAGGTGTCATGATGTTACAATTATATTCATTGATTTAGAGTGATGTGCAGAACACTTGCGTCAGCGGGGATTTGAACCCGCACTCCACCCACCGGGCGCGTGCTCTATCCCTTGCAACACCGACGCATGTTTTGATACCGCTCTTTCTACGCTACAAGGCATCTATCTGTCAGCAACCGCCAGTTAACGGTTTAGACCAGGTAGTCGATTTCGACATCAAACCCCCTCGCGCTGGTGGATATTGTGGGCTGTATGGTCAAATAGAATTCCTATTTATCTAATCGCTCCTAGCGTTGGTATGATGCTGCAAATACACCCATTGACATAGAGTGCTACATGTTACATGACTCTATATCAGAGGGTCTACCTTTACAAGGAGTTGGAAATCTATCTGATTATCTCATACACAATATCTACCAGCATGACAGGGTTCAATGTCGATAGCGACTACCTCGTCTAAACCGTAAACTTATGGTTGCTGAGAGGTAGATGCGCTGTAGTGGAGAAAGAGTGGTGTCAAAACACGCGTCGGTGGTGCAAGGGATAGAGCACGCCCCCATTGGTGAAATGCGGGTTCATCTCCCTGACGCAAATATTTTATACATCACTCTATATCAATGGGTATATTAGTGACGTCATACCACCTATGAAGCGCTTAAGTAAAAAGGAATTGTAAAATTTTGAAAGTTCGTGCTCGAGGAAAATGAGAGTTTTCTAGCAATTCAACCTATGACTCCTGTGTCATAAACAGCATTCGAGTTCAATAATTTTCTCTAGAATTCTACATGGCGATGCATAATACCTAGTAATACTTAGCCTTTGCAATTGCCTGTTTCTATTTCAAAACCGTGTCCATCAGAACCGTGTCCAAATATGGATTTTTCATATGGGCGCCTTCATCTCTTGAAATTCCAATGCGTCATTCACGTCACTTCGTGTTCATTGAAGAGTGAAGTTATGTATTGATTCCAGAACTTGGTTCTAAACTGTTCCACTGTGTTAAAAGCGTTTAATTCGATTTATTCACAATGTTAATGAGTAAGAAATTTTGTGTCCCCCCATACCTATGACAAATGTTGTTTATTGGTGTCTCGGTTTGAAAGATGTGAAGGCTTATGGAATCGTTGCTATTAGTCACCATTCTGACCTACTGCAGAGCAGTTATACGGACCCTTCCCAAAATGTTTTTTTTTTTGATACTTTTCCTTTATCAGCACTCTGTTTTGCTTCTTTAGAAAAAGCTCATTTTTCAGTCGTTTTTGATGTTTAAGCAGACATTCGATAGCTTGAGTCGAAAGAATTTGGAAGTGCGTTTTAAATGGCTTTGTTATTGCACTGAAAATACAGAAATAAATTTTCTTTTTCACTCAGACATTTCTCCATAAACAAAGCTATTCAATCACCTTCATAATAACTACTCATAGACCAAGTCTCATAGATTCGCACAATGTATTTGGTTCCCGAAGCAGACCCTCTTAATGTGTTGGACAGCCAAAAGAAGATTAGGTTTTGCACTCAAAGCGCGCGATGTGTCTCAATCAAAAGCGCTATTTTTGTAGCATCGCCAGAAAAACAGTGAATAACGTTCTAGCTTAATTCAATGACCTTTCTTGCACAATCGTTTGGCTTGTAACAGGCCATGTATTTGAAGGAATATGACTGCGTTTTTTTAGTACTTAGTATAGCTTAAAGGCTCATAATTGAGGTATTGTGATGAAAGCCAGCAAGAAACAATTGAAAGACAATCGATGTGCTGCGAACTGGTGCCTCTTGTTGCGAAATCATATTCTCATACAGGTCAAAGCGTGTTGCCCCTGGAGTTAATATAGCGAGATCTCATCCACACACATGTCACGCTGCGCTAAAGTTGGCATTTTTTTACTGCTAGGACGCAAAAGGAAGTCCTTTTCAAAAAACAAAGGCGCTCTTGAAATCGAAAATGAGTAAGCTACCGAATGATTGTTAAAAGTCTGAAGGAAAACCTCTGTTCAGCGAGAAATATTCTAATGAGAAACATAATCATATTTTTGCACGTGCGGCGTAATAATACGGCCATATTAAAAATAAAGTGCACCATCGAAACATTTGAGGTTTTACCTACTGGACATTCACTAAATTTCAAAATAAACGAAATATGAGTTTTCTCAAGGGATCGGAGAAAAGCGCAAATGATTGAGGAGATCCATTTTTCCGAAACTCAGTCTTCTTTTGGCTGATACAGAGCACTAATAAGGTCGTTCAAAAATCAAAAACATTTTCGAAGTTGCTGGCATATGTATGTGAAAACTTTCTTTACGTCATCAAGAACGTTATGTACTCAGTGGGAACGTCCTAACTGTCCAGAGCCTTTATGACTCTTATGTTTCCACTGAATTAAAGGCTTTCTTCAGATCGATGAAAGTGAGAGAGAGTGGTATTTTGTACTAACGTGAAACTTTGCTGAGTCTTGTAATCGTGTGGATGTGGTCCATGGTACCAAATCCTTTTCGAAAGCGTGCTTGTTCGCATGGCTGCCCTTCATCTAGTGCTCTGTCAATTCTGTTCAGGATGACTTGAGTAAAGGGTTTACAGACAACTTGCATCAAGCAGATTGGGCGATAATTGCTCTTGTCGTGAAGGCCTTCCTTTTTACACAACAAAACGGTCTTGCTGACTTTTCGTTGAATGGGAACCTTGCTTTCTGACAGTACGCGAGTGAAGAGATAAGCTAGGGTATTGACAAAAACTGACGATAGGCTCTTTAGTGTTCTGGTCTGATCCTCTCTGGACCCGGTGTTGTTCTGCTCTTTATCAACGATGTAGCTTGTCGAATTTGGAAGGGAGGACCGATGGAACGACAGTTGAATCATCTTTCAATTTATAAAACGGTAAGAGGATATAGCTAGCGAAGAAGTCCGAGTAGTACTGGTGAATAAAAGCACTTATGCTGTGTGGACCACGCGTTGTTCTGTTCTTTATCGACAAAGAAGCTTATCGGATTTCGCAAAAAAAAACAGTGGGATGATAATTTCAATTTTTCTTTATTTTAGTGACGGCAGGAACACATGGTTGTGAAGAGATGCAAGTAGTAGTAGTGAATGATTTTCTCCGCTATTCTTCTGAGGGCTGTAACGGTTCCATCAAAGTGCCAGAGTGCACTATTTCTTAGTTTTTTTGTTGGCACACCATCGGGGGCTTCGCGAATGCTCGACCTGGCTTCTACAGCTTTCGCCACATCTGCTGTTCTCTTTTTACGACCTTCTTTTACCTCTTCTCTACAGCGCTCTACAAGCTTGGATGTGAGGTTTCGACTTCGTTTAGTCCGCGCGATTTCATGTTGACGTATCAGCCTGAGTGTTTGTGGCAAACAATCGTCTCTTAGTCACTTCAGAACTTTCGGCTTTCAAAAGCGCTAACGTGGAGGTGTTTGAACGAGCCGGTCTATTTTTCGTCGATGTCGTTAGCGACGATATCTTTCCAGAAACAGACTAATGCCTTGCAATCATTTTGAGCCACCATGTCAGTGGCCTGTCAATGAGGGCTGTACTTATAGAGCCCGAATAAACGTGTTTCCATCTTGCGATCTCGTCAGTCGGGCTGTTACCCTTCTGTCTTTTATTAATCTCTGTGGGTGCTCCAGTCCCCACACTAAGAGTTAGCGACGACGAACACTTTACACTCTATGTCCAGTGAAAAAGCTCAATGAACACAAAGTGTTATACCACTCGATTTCTCGTGGCTAGTATGTCATTATATCATAACCTTAGTTTTGAGTGCTTTTCTAAGACCACAGCTCGAAATTCAATATGCTTGCAATCATTTTTGAGCCCCGGGAAACTGCCCGACTGACGAGATCGCAAGACGAAACACGTTTATCGGGTTCTATAAGTCAGCCCCTATTGAGAGACCACTGACATGGGTGGCTCAAAAAATGATTGCAAGGCATATTGAATTTTGAGCTGTGGTCATAAGACAACACTCGAAACGAAACCGACCAATGATTTGACCCAGCTGGCCGTAGTTCTGAGGTCTTGATATCCAAAATAAAGCAGTTTTCTCTCCTTTCAGCAAAAATTGGAACGTTCGCGAAGAGGGAGATTGTCGAATTCCAAGTAGATGTTAGGAACAAGCAGCAGCATCGGTTAGACAGAACTTGATGTACTGAGATGTAGTTCTATTTCGTTATACAAACTCTTCATTGGGAGGACTCCTAGGTCCATCGCAGATCGTGAGGCTGTGGAATTGCACTACATCACGGATGGTTTTTGGTCCTTGTGAGATATCCAGACAGTCTCTTACACTGTTTTTTTCATTCTAGTGCATGGGTACCATATAACGTTCTTCAGGTGGTTCTCTTGGTTCAAGATTTGCGGTAAAATCTCTAACGATGACTTTGAGTTGGTTTATAGTTCACTCTAGAACAATTTCCGAGGTTCATATAATAATGCACTGTCTTCGTCATAGCTTGATGTTGGTGCATGAACAACGAATGAGGTTAAATGCAGTCAGTGATCCATGTCAAATCGCACTCGTCCGATATGTTAATGTTTAAATGAATAGATATTCATGATCAAACCTGTTTTCACGAGATCGCCAACACCGCCGCCACCTCTGCGATCAGATGCTTCGAGAAACACTTCTTTTCCAGCATCCTAACAATGTGAAATGGGTGGCGTCTTCTCGTACTCAGCCATGCTTATAACGTGTACCTAGTTGTTCTTGCTGGAACTCAACACATCTTCTACAACAGATCCTATGTGAGGGCTTGTGGGTTATAGGTACGGACCGTCTTTTTAGTTCATTCCGATATTTACAGCAAAATTTGCCGTGAAAATTTAGCAGCCTCATAGAACTCGACTTCTTCGACGTTACCTACCACGGACTCATACTGCGTCAGAGGATTGAGACCTATTTTCATGCTGTTATTAGAGGTCTGGTACCCACCATGTAGCTTGGCAGGCTCTAAACGTAGTGGCCAAGTACTCACGAGTAACTTTCCATTCTTACTCAAAGGAGCGTGAGAAACTATTTGTTCGAGGCGATCCCTAACGGCTTTCCCGTGTACTTTCCAGCCCCTTGATTGTAGTCTTGTTGCCAATTTCACTTCAGGAGCAGAGGTCTGTTGAAACTGACGCTGCAGACAGAAGCAGGAAACTCATCTCCTGAATATAGCTGCGCTCTTGGGAAGCACATGGTCACTTGTGGTTCTCGTTCAGTTTTCTTGCCCACCACCTGGAGACGCGTCAAGTCCCCTCACGACCATCCGGACACTATTTTCAAAGAGGGAGATTCGTGAGACGAAATATGTCATGATGAAATTCATGAAAAAGCAGTAAAATAGGGATTTCAAACCGGTGAAGCCATAAAAGAAAAATTTGACTAGTCGTTTTCTACAATGAAAACAAATTCTATTCAGCTTTCAAATTCCAGGTGCGAGCAGGAGCTATTCAAATATTTTTCACCTCATCTCACTGATATCCCTAGTGCTGTTGCAAACTAGATATAGCTTTTCAAAGTCATTGACTCAGCGAAATAAAACTATTCAAAGCGTTTCCCCCGAATAATTACTCCTATTTCACTGCATACTAGCACTTTTTAGCATATCGTATGGTTCGTAGTTTACGTTATTCACTAACTTTCCAAGACATTCAAGTGTGGTTTCTGTCGCTGCGTGAGGATTTTCTTCTTGTTATCTACGTCAAATACTAATTAAGTCGAATTACGCTTGACTATCCTGATCGGCAAGAAAGAGCGCCCTCACTTGGTTCATGGTCAAGGACGTATCTCCCTGGAAATGTGGTACAAATTTTGAACTTCCAAGATATAAAGTGTCCAGCGATCAAGCGAAAGAACAAATTGGCGCTGTTGTAGTAGTGAATGAAAAGTTGCCATCAAGCTGCACAACCATTCTCGATATGTGATCAAAGAGAAGAGATTCATCATTGGAATAATTACTACTTGGAATTTTTTCCGATAATCCGCTCTACGCGCGATTGATGGAAAGTATGCCGCCCAATAAGGAAATAGCGATATGAGCAGAGAATCCAGCAGTGACGGATTCCAGCGAGACAAATCAAATCCCCTTCATAAGTGGTTTTACTGCAGCTGTGAGTGGTTTTCCATTAACTCGAAATTTTGTAGAGCGCGAAAGCCGACGATTAGATCGAACACGTTTCAGCCTATCGTTCCAAGGTTTCATGACTACCAATGTTCACATTTCAATTATAAATCTATTCTTTCAGTCCGAATTTAATGACAGTTCACAATTTTCAGGCGCTCCAATGTCAGTTCAGAGACTGAGTTTTTCCTCACAAGATTGGTAACCCAGACTTCAAGAATGCATTCAAGCAGATCAAGATGTCGCTGTGCATTGAAATAACACTAGTTCTTGTTCTCAGATCCTTGAGTCTAAAAAATGGTAGTTAAAATCAACTGCTATTCATCATCGCACAAGTTATGAGCACGAGTTGGACGAGCTCTGCAACCATTTACAGAAAGCAATATGCAATGAAAAGTCGTACAATCTTGCTGATTGACGCTTTGATCCTAAAATACGAAAGGACAACAAGCGCGAGTACAGATATGGCAAATTTGAATTAGGTGAAAAAAAATAAAAACAAAGTTGTTTTGCTGACTCGAACACGCAGCATTGGCTTTTTCAAGAAAATTTTTGTCTTGGGATAAAAGTCGATGGACATGGGACTACGTTAACAGCATGATTTATGCAGATATCGACCATATTCTGAGCATTCAAAGAGGATTGCTCGTTTATCTGCGAAAGATTGCTTTTGCAACTAATCTTCATCCTTAAGATTGTGAGAATGATGATGAGTTTACCGTTTACCGTTCTAATCAACCAATAACTGACAGTATAACATTGCGATACTGATGAACGTGATAGTCATGCTTAACACTAGCGCGCGTTAAACTGCGACGGGCACAATCAGATTTAGCTTTTCTTATGAACACATGAGCGTTTCTCGAAACTTTATTGTAGTTGATCCAAACTCTATCCCTTTTCACTTCTTAAGTATGACAATAACTCGCTGAAATCGATACAACGATAGCAATAAAATAAGAAGTTATTTTCTCGTAGAATAATTCACAGCTAGCTTAATTCTAAGAAGCTATTATCTCTTGATCTTTCTCCAGACATTGCGCATGATGTCTGGTCATTAATTAACTTACAGATGTTATGAGACTTCTATTCTACTGACCATATGGTATCTTGATTGTAGCAATAATTCAAGTTCAGCGTCCACTTATTTTTTCGTTGAAATTTTGGAGTTCTGTTAATGGTACTTGATCGCCTGTTCTTGAAGAGAGGATCATGCAAATGAGGAAAATTATAATAACGTTCTTTTATAGAGTTTCTCAGTCGGCAGAATATCAGTTAATGAGTACCTGTTTTGCATGAATATCCCATTCTAAATCATTCACAATTATTTATTTTTGGATCATCAGCGCAGAGAAATACCAAGTGTAATAACACTGATATTTGAAGCTAGCGGAATTGAGGCAAGGAATATTATAGAGATTTGCTCGAAGGTTATTATCAGCAAGTTTTTTATGCTCATTGGTCATCAAATAATATAATTCAAGTTTAATACTGTGCACACATGTGATTTGTAAGAGTATCGTCTCTATTTGGTTGTCCAATACTTCCAGCGCCGTGCTGCGACGATTTTCACAATTATTCGGTCATGGACTACGTATATGAAACCAGTACCATAGAAGAAACCGCATTCGAATGTTTCCATGTAACGTCTATCAAATTCTTTCCAAAATTCACGACAGCTACTGATGACTTTTCGGCAACAAAACGGAGATGGAGAGCTTATAGAAAAATTTTGGACGTGACCCATGGGAGGAAAACACCTAATCCAAGCAAGATAAGACCTTAAACCAACATAACCTCTTGCTAGTTAACACCAGCAGAAAAGACCGCCAGTCAGCAGAAAAAGCAGTAAGATCGTCTTACTATTGAAAAAAAAACAGACCTTTGCAACATCGGCAACCATCACCCTATCTATAACTATCTGCGTGCTGCCTGTGGTCTGCGAACTCTTCATCGAGTCGTACTAAGCAGGACTGATAGAACACTGAGCGAACTACAAACATGCGAATAAACAAGATTCGAAAAAGGAATTAATACCACAGATTATATTCACGTGCAACGAGACTCATTAAAGTCTCACAGTGTGCAAGGAAATCGTATGTGCGCAGATTGAAATGAGCAATTTTCGCCTTTTTTTCAAAGGTATTCTTCTTCGTTGGGTAGAAGTTTTCAGATTTATTGCATTACTTTGATAAAATAAGATAAGCTCTACTCAATCCTATGGTTTTGGTTTAGTTATACTTGTCTTCTATAAAGACAAACGCTCGTTTACTATGCAATCATACTGAATTTAGCATTCAATCAATCGTATTGCATTATCAAAAGGATGAGAAAGTAGATATTTAGTTCTGCCCATCCATAACTTTATACAAGATCTAAGAGTCATCATGTAAGGTGAAAATTGGGAACAGTGGCAATTCATCAAAAACGATGGCGCATGTTTTATTCGGTACCTTTTCATTGTAATTCTTACTATATCTATCTTTATATCAATCATTCAATTATTTTCAATTATTCAGAGTGACGTGGGCGAGAAAAGGCTGAGTGTTTATGGAAAGTGGAAGAAACTCTCAGCGAGAAAAGACAACCGTGTTTGAATAAAAGGCCTAGCAGCGTCATGCAAACTATTGGTCAGAAATAGTCTCCAGAGAAGTATTCTCGATGCTTTTCTCTTATCCGCACTCACATTAAAAAAAGTTTTTTTATTGCCTTTCGAGGATCTTAGTACTCATTCAACAGCTTGAATACCTAGAATATGAAGACTAAGCTTCTTTTTCAAGTGATTTATAAATTATGCTGTAAAGGTAAAGTAGAACTTTTGGTACTAACATATTAGAACGAAACTAATATTTAAGTCGATCTCAATCGCTGGTCAGGATCTCTTCATAGAACTCTCAGTAATCACTAGAAAGCTCAAATCTATGACTACAGTGGCGCGTTGGCAGTTTTTCAAATCACCCTTTTATTCGCTGTAGCATTTAGAATAAGATTTCGTTTCTCATTCACCTTTCGCCCTCATTTTCACCACGTGTATAAATCGTTAGAAGCACGAAAGTATATTAGCGTGTAGACAGCTTTTCGTAGCATCAGAATCTACTCTTCTGTGTGAAGTTGCTATCGATGTGGTAAAAAATCTCAATATGGATAACAGTATTCTGATCGCGGTCGCTTGTTCCGCTCCGGATCCGTTCCCCCACTTTGTGAGTTATCCATTAAGCAGTCTCCGAAAAGAATCATTGCTGAACAAAATGTGGAGGCAAGCCAGCAGCGACGACTTGTTAGTAAGATAATCTGATAAATTTGGTAAAGGGAAGCCACAGCGATATAGCTTGTTAGTTAGATATTCGCCTGATATACCGCATTATGCGTTAAAACGGCGGCAGCTGTTGTTATTCTATAGAAGATTTTTTTGCCACATCTACAGAAATTCTAAATAAAAAGACCGTGATTTTGACACAACGGAAAATTCTGTACATGGTAACATGCTTTTCCTGCTTCCAGCGATTTATACGCGTGGTAAAAATGAGGGGCGAAACGCAATTGGGAATGAAATTTTTTTCTGCATCCGGATGCTGCCAGCGTTATAAAAGGGGTATTCTGAAAAATCGGCAACGTATAGCTGTAGGTAGGGACTTGAGCTTTTGAGTGATTACAATTATTCCTATGACGGATTCCTTCTCAGCGAATGAGATTGGCTCAAAAAAGTTATCGTCGCCTTTCATACAGACACCACGTTTTCTTTTGCACTTAAGCATCTTTCGCTGGGCAGAGGTTCTCAATCAGCCTTTCATATGACCAATCGATAGCACAAATCTCATTGATTCCAGTGAAAAACTTGCTTTTTCAGAAGGACGTTCAGTGCATTGCTACAGCTAAAAGATTATTAAGTTTCGCACTCTGCGCCGTGTCGAACGCGCACCGCAATTTCATGTTGCTTCCCATGCGCGCCGAGCGTAAAACTTTTTATTCGTTTAGCTGTAACGACGAACTACGAAGTCCCTCTCAAAAACTTAGCATATTCATGGAATTTTTGAGATCCGTGCTACTGAGAAAGTGTGAAGGCTATATTAAAAGCCATTTCAAACAAAATCCTCAGATGTGCAACACAGTCTAATTTTGTTGCTGCAGCTCCTAAAGAAAAATTTTTCTTAGAGGCAGGCACACCACTGAAATCCCCAAAATTTGAGCAATCGATTTGTTATTGAAAGATGCGATTTGATGCCGATGTTGCAATATACATGCACATATCGCGGGTGACATACGCACACGCATGTGAAATGCAATCTTAAATTTTGTGTTGTGCTGCGCAATACAGAAAATTCTTGGAAAACCGAAATTCTATTAGACTTGCCAAGATTTGTGCTATCGAAGAGCTGGTAAATTTTTGAGGAAAAGTTTGCTCAGCGAAAGATGCACAAGTGTTAAACAAAAAAATCTTTTCGCTGTTGCAGTGTAATACAGAAACCTTCCAAAAAACCAAGTACACGTTCAATTTTTCTAGATTGAGTTATCGAATAAGTGCTAAAACGTCTAGAAAAAGCAAAAGACACTTTTGTAAATATGGGTGCTAATAGGGAAAGCACCGTGTTACACGCAATGGACGAGTGCGCACTCTTCCTACACTTACTCGAGTTACATATTAGAAACACCACCACATAGACTCCATTAGAAATATTCAGTTTGAAGTGTGTGCTTTCAAGCTGCGTTCTTGCAAGATTGGTGATACAAATGCACAACAGCGGTTGAAAGTTTGTTTATATTTTTTAAGGTCGTGGTGTTACCGATGGAAAAATGATGAATTTCAAGAGAAAAAATTACTCTTTATACAGAAAAACCTTTATAAAAAATTAAATAGTGATATTCCATCCTTTATGTAACATTAAGACACCTCTGACTTATGGACTTCACCTATGGTTACCACCAAACCACCTATGACGTCCAAGCAACGGGGTAGCATTTTAGGCGTAAAGTGTGATCTTCTTTTCGCTCTTACAACGTCCTATGACAAGCTTTCTCAAAACCATTTACATTATTGATATTTCGAAATTTAAGCTGCCTAATAGTTGGCAGATCTAGTGAAGAGGCATATCGAAGCCCCAGCCGAGCAAATGAAGAATCTTGAGTGTGAAACATAATCTTATTTCCACTGTTGCAACGTGACGAAAAGATTTTTCTTGAAATCTTACATATCTTTGGAATTGCAGAGATTTGAGCCTTCGAATGATAACCACATATCTGGAAGAAAACTTTTATTTCATGCAGTGTGAAAGGCCTACAGACAATCGTGTACCTCAGCTGGTGCACGTCGTCCCTCAGGGGTTAATCGATTGAGAAAGGCATCTGAGTCAATAGAAGCACGAGCAGTATATAAGGACATCCAGAGCGCACACAGTGCATAAAGATTGATTACGAGCTGCATAAAGATCTCACAGCCAGAATACCACTATTCTATAATGACATTACTACCAGCAAGAAGAGTTTAATATCAAAATACTGTCTCGCCAAAATCACTCATTGTCGCACTTCAAAGCGTCATGTGAAAATTAGAATGGTACATAGTGTAAGAGACAATAGACGCGAAAGCTTCATCGTCTGCATTTCACAAAGACGTCGTTATTGTGTTTCAAGCATAGCCACGTCAAACGAATGTGGACTGCTTTCAAGGGCCTTTATAGAAAAATTGGAATTTAACTAAATCTGACGAAAGTGCTGTTTACAAGGAACGGATTGGTTTCTATTTGTCACATTTCATGTTCAGTAGAATGAATATCTCCAAATATTAGCCACGCATACGATCTCTATTGTACTACTTTGTACAAAATAAACTTGTAGTAAAATCCTCGCGTGTGCTGAAGCAAAGAATATTGCTCAAAATCTCCGAATTCTCCACCTACGTTCTTCCAGGTCGAAAAGTCAATATGATGGACTTCTTAACTCCAAAACTAAGCAGAAAGAAAGCGAGCGGTCGGTGGAGAGAGGAGAGTCTGAGAGTATGAGGACATTATGAAGGGGACAAAGAAGATTAGACTCCGTGCCCGTTTTCGACTTAAGGTTATCTTAGCCTTAGCGTAAGTTCAAAAAACTTAGTCGCTACATAATTAGGATGAGCTATCACTTGTACGATAGAGCGCATGTGGCGCAGTGGTTAAGAGGTGCCCTGCGTCGCACACGAGGTCACTGGTTCGATCTCGCGCTCATGGACTCACCAAGTCATCCATCCCTCCGGGGTCCGGTAAATTGGTACCAGACAGGTCTCAGGCTTGTCTGGGAGGATAAGCAGCATGACTCGGTTCAGCGGGAGGCCACCGCAGTCATTGTAAAGGCCAGATATGCATTCGATCACCTCAAACGAAGTTAAAAATTGAAGTCGAATGCATGGCGCATCCCTCAGGGATTGATCAACGCCGAGAGCTTTATCCTTTATCCTTTTATCACTTGACGTTACTATACGTGCAGTTGAAAAGTTAAGAGCTTCCATTAATTCACAAATGAGAGCATGCAAAGCTGACCGACATCAACGATAGCCAAATCAAAGATGCCGCACGAGAGCTATTACTGACTGGATATTCTAGGTTGATATGTATCTCAGACAAAGAATAGCGACCCGATTATCTATCTTACCCTCAAAAATCCTTGAAAAAAAAATATGGTCGTCATCAGACCCCTGCAACAAAGAAAACCCACTGGGTTATTGAAGCAGGCTGACAGGTAAGAAGTTTTATAAGAGCAGGCTTGAGTCACTTGAAAATTAGGTGACGTCAGACAACATCTGATAGATGTAATCAACTGATTCAATTTCCATTGTCAGACTTAGACAATGTTGTCGTACCGTCTCGAAGGTATCGCGTTTGTTAACTATGAACGTTATGATCATTCGCTCCAATTCAGTTCTGTCTTAGTGCGTACTGCACAATAATGTGTTGTACTGGGGGCACCGTGGCCGACTGAATGTAATGCTGGTGACTGCGCGCGTGGAGCGAACTCCACTCCCTAACCCTTTTCGGCAGTTAACAACAACGCCTCATGAAACGCCACAGTAGATACTTAGATGGTCCCTCTTCACTAGTTGTGCGGACTTAGCACATAATCCAAATGGTATATTGCTGGCTGTGCATTGATCCTCCTTGGTTCTTGATGTAACTTGCAAGGGCATTTTCAGGTTCTCACATTGTCGTTTCCAAGGAATGAATTTATGCGATGAATCCTTGACCGGCTTTCAACTTGTCGATTTGGAGATAATATTGGGCCGAAACTAAGAGCAGAAGTGGGAAAGGAAATCAACCTACCACTTGTGGATGATGTAAAAGCCGAAATCCGAAATTCGCAAAAAATACACGGACATTGAACACTTTCTTAGGCAACACGGTGGAACTTTTTTTACAAACCTTTTACTACAGGGGACCATCAACGCTGGGAGCTTTTTAGTCCTTATCGATGCCTTCAAGTACAGGATACTTTCAAAGCGTGGAACTACAAAGCAAAAATGTTCGATTCTAGAGTGATCAACGTCTGTATGAACAAGCAGTGGTGTTGAAGTAGACAAGTGACCTTTAAGACAAGGTGTCATGAGGACAAACATGATACATCCATTTCATACGAACGGTCATGAGACCAGAGACAAGATTTCACTTGTATGCATCCTGACAGCATATTTCAAGCTTTTCATGAGGTGTATTATTGAGCATTTACACAGTGCTATGCACGTGCTTCGGCCTTGCTGCCATCTATTCAAGGGCGCTCTCCCGAGGGGGATCGCCACAGACTAAGCTCACTGCACAACTGATGAAGGCCGCAAGGCGGAGGAAACACGTGTATTGCATATATAAGTGCAAGTATCAAATTTCATGATAGGATTAAATTACGCTGTCAGGATCTAATAATTTCAAGGATACTGAAAAGCAGTCGAATATAAAAGCTCATCTGTTGCCCCGTTGATCGTTGAGTGATTCCAGAAGGGCACCAGCAACACTTCTGTTTTCCCTATTGCGTGCATGAGTAGCCCAGTGAGTCCCTACCCTCTCAGTAATTCCTTGAGCACTGTAAACTCCTTCTAGGCTTTCGCAAAAAAAAATCATACCACCGAGAAAGCTGCACATGTATATACTGATTTAATCCGGCATATCTATTCTGACAAAAGCCTAAAATCATATGGCTCGTAACTAGATGCATAAGAAGATGGGCCGCATCTTTTCCAATGAGAAGATTTTATTTGTATTTTTGAAGAGCTCAGCATGCTACAGCCGTATACTCTGCCTCCAAAAATACTTAGAATGCAGCCATCTCATATGTACATTTGAAACTAGGAAAATACTAAGAGCTGACCATCTTCAGAAGGTTAAGCTCAGTAGGCAGCTTCAGAGCAGTGCGAATGGAACGAAGAGAGAGAAGTGAAGGAGGGAAAGTGAGAGAGAGGAGAGTAGGAGAAGGAGAGAGAAGAGCGAGAGAGAGAAATCTTGCTTAGAATCTGCCGCTTGGAGCAGTTGAAAACGTTCATCTTCCAGTAACAAAATGCATAGAGCTTCACAAAACGCTCGGCTTTTGACTGTCTCTTGCAGATGTTCCATGTATTTCTAATACACTCATTGAACCGTTAAAAATGATAGAATACAATGCCTGTATCATGCGGTCCTGTTGAT
>JAHQIW010004178.1:0-104124 GCA_019055375.1 Parelaphostrongylus tenuis | reverse complement strand
CCTCCTCGCTTCCGCCTCTCCCCCCCTCCTCCCCCCTCCTCTCCCTCCCTCTCTCTCCCCTTCCCTCCCCCTCCCCTCTCCTCTTCTCCCTCTGTGCTCTCTCCCGTCTCTCGCCCCTCCTCCTCCACGCTCCCGCTCGTCCTGCCCCTCTCCCTTTGCTTCTCCCTCTTCTTTCCCCCGTTCCTTCCCCCCTCTACCTCCCTGACATCCGAATGCATCCCTGCTCCCTTATATTCCAAGCAGAGCCTGGACCTCTTCCTCCAAACCCCTTCGCCACATAGCAATCCCTCTACTGTCCAGCACAACCCTAACCAACTTCCCCCCCCCCCGCTGGGATTTTTCATGCGACGAGAGATGGGATCGCGCGGCGAGCGCAACGCGTTGCATTCGATGTGGCAGTTTCTAGTGAATTCAAATTTTTATTAACGATGAAAAGAGTCAAATTCTGCTAAATGGATAAGTGATACAAAGGAGACATTTCGAAAGACCGGCTTTCTTTGAACTTCGACACAATATGAAATTTTGAAATAAAAACAATAACTTAAGAACTGATCTTTATTTCAAGCTTTAACGCAGCTGGTATCTTTCTTGATAATCGTTTGATCTTTCTAACTATCAGGTCTCCAACTAAGTTCTCACACATGATCCAGAAAATAAAAATTTTCCCACAAAAACAATTTTTTTCCCCATTTTGTGCAGAATTTCTTGCGCATTGCTTAGTAAATTTTTGAACAGAATTGTTACCAGTGATGTGAAATGAATCTTCTTTATCATAATTATACCTTTATTTCGAGTGCTTTGCTTAAACCACGCTCATATTTCAATATATCCTTTCATTATTATTTGAGCCAACTTGTCATGTGGTCTGGTAAGGGCTCTTGTACAGCCCGATACACGTTTCGTCCTTACAGACTCGTCAGCCGGGCAGAACCCCGTCGTCTTTCGATCTTTTTATAGTCAGTTCTCTCGGGAGCCTTACACTCCTTATAGAGAATCATCGACGACGTACTCTTTACACTCTGTGTCAAGTGAAACCTTCACCTAACCCAGAGTGTTGTGCACTCGATTGCTCATTGGCTGGTACTGTTTATCATAATTATACCTTTATTAGGAGTGCTTTGTTTAGAGATGAGGCTCAAATAATAATGAAAGATTATATTGATTATTGAGCGTGGTCTAAACAAAGCACTCGAAATAAAGGTATAATTATGATAAAAGTACCAGCGAATGTGCAATCGAGTGCACAACACTCTGGGTTAAGTGAATGTTTCACTTGACATAGAGTGTAAAGCGTACGTCGTCGATGACTCTCTATAAGGATTGTAAGGCTCCCGAGAGAATATAAAAAGATCGAAAGACGACGGGTTCTGCCCGGCTGACGAGTCTGTAAGGACGAAACACATGTATCGGGCTGTTCAAGAGCCCTTACCAGACCACATGACAAGTTGGCTCAAATAATAATGAAAGGATATATTGAAATCTTCTTTAATACCTAGCGCGTCCAAATCAAAGGTTATCACCACGTCAGCAAAGAACACTAACACCCCACATCGATTTGCTCCAAAAGCACTGTTGATCATTTTCTGGAACCGAAGTGGACCGTTTCATTAGAACATGTTGTAAGCTGGTCAGACCACCAACGCTTAGCGATAATGTCAGCAGCTGGACCGCTGTTATCAAGCACCGCCCCTGTCACCGCTATCGTCGAATCATTTTGCTTCAAGAAAATGCAGTGCCACAGGTTGACAAGGAATAAGGACGAAGTTGACCGATTTCGGCTAGGAGCAGAAGTTCCGAGAACCAATTATTTGCCTCGAGAGTTGACTGGCGTTTGCCTCGAAAAATAATGAGTTTCATGAACGCGGAACTGATTTTTACAGGAGCGTTTGCAGAATTGCATCCAGGCAGACAAAGAATACTCCAATTAATGTTATTTGACACTTTTGATTACTTGGTAGAATAAAATTTTGAGTTTTTGGACTAAATGCGGAAACATAGTTTGAGGCCTAATCGCAATGATTCTTTTTGGAGATTAAGGGCTGCTGTTTCGGTGTAAAATAGTATCAAAAACCGATCAGTAGATACGTTTCAGTGCATTATTTTTTCTCATTCCTCACTACCAAAAAGGCACTTTTCTATAACACGTATGGAGCCGCTATAACTGTTTGTAAGGGAGATGATGAGATGAGGAGATCACTGTATTCGGAGCGCCAAGTAGCCATATCGATTAGGTACGCAAAAACAACTAACATCAGACCGAAAGGGAACGAAAAGTCTCGCAACAAAAACAGTAGTGTGACATACCTAAATAGTAGATAGCTGTTGAGCTGCCTTTCATGAAACCCGAAGTAAACGTCGCTATTGCAAGTTGCCCACGAAACATTGGTCTAGGAAGCTATGCAAGAATTGAAGAAATTTGCTCTAAAACATTACGTCGTTAATGTTCGCAATTTTTTGTACGACCGTCTATGTAGCGCAAGGGTTGCCTGATATGTTTTAACGGTAGATACGCCGACTGCATGAGCACAACTACAATATACGTTGTAAAAAATACGGTTACGAATACATAGACAACCTCCTCATACCTGTATGAAAGAACACTTAAATTATAGCCAAATAAAGATCCAAGCAAATCTCTATGAACACTGTGGTTACAAAGGCATAATTATGACGACTTTGAGGTAGTAACAATTCAAAAGTTCGACTTTCTGTAAACCTAAGCACAAATAATTGATATATGGAAATCGAGGAAGCTTATCTTGATTAGCTGACGCGACGTTGGTAAATTAGTCATAGCGATTCGGCTGACGTTTCGGCAACCCGCCTTCTTCAGAGCTTGGGCGTGTGTAGTATAAGTCTCTAATATAGATAGATATATAGAATATACATAATATAAATATATATATAACGATGTAATCACATGTATCACCTGTCGTCCCGTTGATCGTCGAGTGACTCGAGCGGATACCAGCAACTCATCCAGTTTTCCCTATCGCGTGCAAGAGTAGCCCAGTGGGTCCTCCTCGCTCTAGGGATTCTCTGAGCATCATATTTCTTCTATCGCTTTCGTGAAGAAATCGGACCAACGGGTCAGTGGTCTTCCTTTAGAGCGCATGACGTCCCGAGGAATTCAGTTGGTAACGGCTCTCGTCCATCGGTTGTCGTTGAAGCGCATCACGTGTCCGGCCCACCTTATTTTCGATATCCTGGTGTGTAGAACGGCGTCTCTGATTTTTGATCGTTGACGTAGGTCGGAACTTCGAATCCTTTCTCTCATTTGCGAGATACGGGATACTCATAGCATCGACCTTTCGACTGCGCTTTCGATAACGGCAAGTGATCTTTCATCCTGCTTACGTAGCGACCAGGTTTCTGCTGCATACTTCAGGACAGGGATAATTGTCGAGTCGAAAAGGTGGACACGGAGTCGGATGTTCTTTGTCCTCTTCACTGCATCTTCGATGCTCTTAAACGTTCCCCAAGCCGCTCGTTTCCTTCTGCTCAACTCTGGGGCTAGGTCGTTCATCATGTTGATTTCACGACCTAAATAGATGTAACTGGAGCATTCGGAAATTGTCGTTCCGTTGAGCGTGAATGGGGCATTAGAAACCCATCCGTTCCCCATGAACATTGCTTTCGTTAGATTCAGTTAAAGGCCAATCTTTCCACAGGCGTTATCGAAATCGGTCAACATTCGTTCCGCTTGGCTGATGTTTGGTGTTATGAGAGCGATATCTTCAGCAAAGCGAAGATGGTTTAATTGTCAACCGTCAGTTTTCACTCCCATTTCGTATCCAGAGCCTTTATAACCGCTTCTGTTTCCACTGAATCAAAAGCTTTCTTCAGATCGATGAAAGCGAGACAGAGTAGTTGTTTGTACTCTCGTGAAACTTTGATGAGTCTTGTAATCGTGTGGATGTGGTCCATGGAGCTAAATCCTTTTTGGAACCTTATTGTTCGCATGGTTGTCCTTCGTCCAGTGTTCTCTCAATCCTGTTTAGGATGACTCGAGTAAAGAGTTTATAGACAGCGGACAGCAAGCAGATTGCCTATGTCGTGAAGGTCTCCCTTTTGAACAACAATACGGTCTTGCTGGTTTTCCATTGAATAGGGACCTTGCATTCTGACAGGTAGACAAGCTGCCGCCAGTTCTCATCAACACCCTAGCTCGGCTCTTCACTCGCTACCTGTCAGAACGATATAATAGATATATAAAATATACATAATATAAATTGATATATAGATCTAATACAGATAGATATATAGAGTATACATAATATAAACAGAGACTAATACTACATATGTCCAGACTCCGAAGAAGGCGAGTCGCCGAAACATCAGTTTAATTGCCATGACTAGTTTACCAACCTCGCGTCAGCTAATCAAGATAAGTTTTTTCGATTTTCATATTTGAGGTAGTAGTTGAATTTCCTGGGCACAAATTGAAAACATAGACATGAAAGACCCTAGAGGGATTGAAAGCTTCCTGGATTAATTTTAGGTTTTCGCAAATGAATAAAACGAGGAGAATGTTTCAACCCTAAACAACTGGATGATATTTTATCTCATATTGATTTTCTTGTCTGGCTATGAGATGACACCCCAGTTCAAGTGGACTTAGTGATAGGGAAGGGTTCATACGTCGCTCTCCGCAAAAAACGTAGGTAGTTCCTAGACTAGATGACACGGTCAGTTATTTTGCTATTTTTTCGATAATACTCTGCAAAATAAGTAAGTAGCGTAACATTAAATAATACTTGCAGGCTTTGAAGAGGATGTACTGGCCAGAACGTCAGCCACAAATATTCAAATAGATTTCCATCGTCAAGAAGTGCAATTGATCGAATAAGTAGTACCAACTTTGCAAAGCTGAAAATAAAGATTAGCTCCTAAACTAAGCTGAGATAATCCAATCTCTCTAAAGGGTACGTAGTCAAGAATAAGCTAAGTAACTGATAGACATTGTAAAACTTGAACTGTGCATAAACTTGGGCATAACTTAAGTATTTGCGGCGTTGCCAACTTGCGCCCGTTTCACCTATTTTATCCACCGCTCGATTAACGGCCACTATGCTTTTGAAAAAATGAATAGGGCTCCAGTTAGAAAAACACTTAGACAACATAGTTAGAGCCGATTTGGAAACACCGCTAAGTACGTATGAGCAAAGACAGATAAGAATTTTGGAAGTGAAGGAATCGTTCTCGAACAAGAACAAAAAAACCTTATGTGACATTTGAGGCCCATTTGCTTCAAAATGCCGTCATCATGCGTGATTTCGCATCATTTCTGGGATTGATCTTGTGATCCGAAACGAATACACATCCGCCCATGTAACACTCAGTGCGGCTAGTTTATCTATTAACTGGTGGACTAGAAAACAGCAAATAAGGTAAGTATTCAATAGAATTTTATTACTACACTAATCAGCTTTTTGTTTTAGTCTGAGTTTTATCTACCTGGATATGAAAATTTCAGCTATGTAGATTACATGTCAATTCGGCTCGTTCGGATTCTGAAGATTTCAAAATCGCTGCAAGTTCTGCTATTGTAACTGTTTCCGTTATACTCCTATATTGTTCGATTGAACATATACTAAATTCGTCGCGTTTGCTAAGCAAGAAAACCATGGAATTAACATTCAATCAATGTTGCATTTCATTCAAGAAGTCTTGCAACTTTAGCATAACTTACTTTGGATCTATTGCATCGCCATCCCCAAAAAGTGAACATGGAAGTGCAGTGCAGTAGTTCTCGCATTTTCAGTGATTGCCGTTGGTCCACATGGCGGGGCCAAGCTTAAAACCACCAAATCATTCTTCATAGTGGGATCCAGTTGACCAAAACAAAGTTTATAAAGAGTTGGGCTTACGAGTGACTGTTCCTTGTACATGCATGCCTCTTGCAATTTTGAGAAGCAAAGGTTGGAACATGTTACATGATCATATCCAAGCTAGGTGGTTGTCTAGTGAGGCATCTTTAGTGACAATTCAGTGATTTTTGTTGCATCCGTTGAGAACACTCGGTCGTACAGACTTCGTAGGTTGCCTCAAATTTGAGCAATCGAACCTTACATATACAACGACGGACAATAACAACAATAGCAAGGAGTGCTAAAATGGATTAAGGCATAAAGATGAAGTAGCAATTCAATGAGTAAATTACTGTAGCTGGCGATATGTGAAGCTTTTGCAATGAGCAAGTATGATAATATTTTATGACATTTTGATGACAAAGGTGTGACGAGAACGTAATGAGCAATGGAGTATCATCGTGACCATAAGCTTGAACCGCCCTCGAGACCATGAGCGAGCAGAAGAGATTTTTGACAGGTGCATGGAGAGCGTGTCAAAAACGACATTCTGGATATCTAATACGGAACGATTGAACTTCATAAGGTGCCTGAGAGGAAGAAGGTGCTGTGGACGCGGCAGGTTTCAAGCTTATTTACGAGTAGTCTAATCTGAGTACTATAAATATTTCCTGTGTTACCGCACCTCACGTTCATTTGAGCACAGTGCAGTGGTTGTTTTACAGCGGTTCAGTGAGCTGAAAGCACATTACTTGATTGCTCAATCATAAGGGAGCGTGCCGTCAATAGGATGTTATCCGGTTGTTAGCGAGCCAGTTTGCTGTGAACAGAACACATGTACATTGAATGATTGCCCGCGTGAAAGCGGGTCCATGGCAAATAACAGTGGATGGTTGAGCGTAAGTCAGTGAGCCATAAGCACCTTACATTAGCTGCCTGACTACGTGACAGTTTGTAGTGAGTACAACACAGTAACTTTTTCTTTACAATACAGCCTGTTGTTAGTCACAGCTCATTGTCTGCTCGACTACGAGTCGCTGTGTCGTGAACACTCTACCGTCGGTCAAGATGTTCCTTAACACACTAGGTAATGCTTCCTAGGCAACAAGACTGGGTTGCTCATAACGTACTGCACTGTTGTCAGGCAGCGTGATGCTCTGTGCGATGCACTTATGCTGGTATAAGTAAAGAACCTTTTTTCAGATACTGGCTCGCGTTGAGCAGTCCCGTGCCTTGCTGGAAACACACTACTTATGTGAACTGTCAAGAGATTTAAAGGTCCTTATATAAGTTTGGCACTGGAGCGATGAACATCAGATTTATTAACCAGAAATAATTCCAGTTACATGATCCTTTTGTCGTTCAATTGTGCATTGTTTGGAAACCCTTTAGTATACAACTTCCCCATACTTGCATTGAGATATAGCTTTCGTGGAAACAAATTCGGATGCCACTGTAGCACAAATTTCGCGAAAAGCAAGATGCTAGTGAAGCGTCGTTCAAAAGTTTCCAGCAGACGGCCAGTGTGTGACTGCTCCTACACCAGCTTTGAACTTTGCGAACCACTTTCTAGCCGTCCTTTCCGTAAGCCGTATCACTGCCTCAGGCTCCATCAATCTAGCTTCACTAGCACTTCTCCCTACGGGCCATTAGTGTATGAGTAGCAAGCGAATTTGACCCTGAAACAGTCCTTTTTTTCAAAGCAACTATAGGCAAGTTGCCTAGCACAATGTTTGCTAAAAAATGAGCAGGTGAGCGATAGAAAAAACCCATGTGATTCAATTCAGTACTGGTTACTGGATTTGGCGTTCATTGCTCTAATTCCATAACTTATGCAGCAACTGAATATCAGAACTTGGAGGCTATATTACGTTTATACTTTGAGCACGGCAAGATTATGGAGACGTTCGTCATCAATCTGAGCAGAAAATACCATCTTATCGCCTGCTCTTCGTGAAGAAGAAGACGAATCTACTGCATACGACAAATGAATCTTCATTGATATTTTACCATTTACTAAACTTTACAATTAAATTTTTATACCAACTTCCCGATTGGTTTCCTTTTCAGAGCAGAAGCGATATTTATTGCATATGACACTTAGTAAAGTTTCCTAATGATATCTCAGATATTAGCTATGGTAAGAATCACCATTTGTAACAATACAATATCTGTTTTGATAAAACGCTACAAAATTATCAATGACACGAGCTCCGCTTTGCCAATGCCTGCTTTGACTGCCACGCGAAATGTGAACATAATTACTTTTACAGATAAATGTGTTCCAATCTGTTTTCAGCACTCATTGAAGGCTATTTAACCGCCAGTTGGTAAGTTTTCAAGTTCAAGTGATCAAGGGATTCATGCTAATTGCTCGGGCGTGAGCCAGTGTGCTGCTAACAAGTCACATTAGCTGCATAACAACGACGAAGTGTGTCGTGAGCACAGCAGATTGGTTGCGCATCAGACGGCCATACTACTGTGGTTAAAACAGCTCAGCTTCTTAGCTATGTGCCGGCCAGTAGTAGGCACAATACATTTACTGACTAGCCGCCAGTCAATGAATTGTGCGCATTGACATGATTTCCTTAACGGCGAGGAAGTGTGTCGTGAACACGAAGTGGTGCGGGCACAAGAGGATGTCTATTTACTTATCTACCAGCCTGCTGTGAGCATTTCACATTGGCTAGTTGATTGCGGTGAATCTGATTGTTGACAAGGCACATTTGATGCATGACAGCGGGTCAGTGAGTTGAGAGCACCACACATGTAAAGATCATGGCAGAATCTAGGTGAGCAAAAGGACGATCTGTGTATCACACGTTCTGGAATGGGAGTGACTTTAGTCACAAAACCTTTTCCTCGCATACAAATTTAGAGTGGAAAAAGCTACATAACCTCTCAACCATTGTTTCTTGAATGTGTAGGTGCTGAAGCAGCCTGTCTCACTCATCGTATACCACCTAATCAATGTTCTTTGAATGAGGAGGCTTATCCAAGGTGTGGAAAACGGTATACTGTTACCTCATTCCAACCACAAATTCACAAATGTTCTATAGGGTAAAGCTTTGATCTCAGCACAAATTCGTAGTTACAAGTGTGCAGTGAACTTTTCGCGTCAGAACTATTTATTTTTCACCGGAAAGCATGATGAAATTGTCAGTTGAGAAGGAAAACACTCCTATAGTGGTCAAGGCCTTCTTGCTCGAAAGACATCGTCATTCACTGAATGTTCTATAACTTCTTAAGCATTACGACACTCCTAGTAGTTTCCCCTTCATTAATTG
This sequence comes from Parelaphostrongylus tenuis, assembly GCA_019055375.1. Lineage (NCBI taxonomy): Eukaryota > Metazoa > Nematoda > Chromadorea > Rhabditida > Metastrongylidae > Parelaphostrongylus > Parelaphostrongylus tenuis. Next base: position 95,027 of record JAHQIW010004178.1, on the reverse strand, counting down.
AAAAGATTAAATGATTAACAACATGTGGCAAGTCGGATTTGCGATGTGAGATTGAGTGCTCTTCTAAAGATGAGCAACACCTAGTCATTTCGAACGTTTCTCTTGCTTTACTGTTGCCAACCTCCGGAGTTGTCCACCGCTGACTCGGCACTGATAGTCTCCTTGATGCCCAGCACTTTTCCTGACGGCGTACCCTGCCAATCCCAGAATGCAGTGAGCACGATCTTGTGTATGAGATACCAAAGCGTAGGATGTCTAAGCGAGTATCACTTTGCGTTGCTTATTTCATGTGTATGGAAAGCATTGGCATGAAGTTGTACCTGATTTAGTGTAGCATTTTCTAAAAAGCCATAGCTTCTCGTAATCACTTGATTCGTAATCAAAAGAAAATGAATTAAAGCTTAGACGAGGAAAATCGTGGGACAACCTCATACTGATTATCTCTTGAACAGAGATAATGTCGAAAAAGTAAAAGACCGATCTCATTTGCTGGAGAGCAACTTCTCACAGGAGTGTTGATGATCATTCGAAAGCTGAGACTTGAGGTTGTAGCCTCACATCGCTGTTTTCTCAAAATACCCTTTCGTAACGTTGTGCCGCCCAAATCAAAAATTACGTTTCACACTCGCCTTTTGCCTTTATTTTTACAACGCGTATAATTCACTGGAAGCCGAAAAAAAAATATCAGTGCGTAATGAAATTTTCATAGTATCTTCGTCAGTCGTTTCATCAAGAGTTTATGTCGAAGCAGAGGAAAAGTTTTCAACTAAATAACAAAATAGCGATCGTCTTGCTTTGCCCTGCCAGTGCCACTGTCTTTGTACGGCGGTTCGCCCTGTTGAACAGCCTGTAAGCAAAATTACCAAAAACGAGAAACTCTATCTTAACTTTCCGTCTAGACCGTATTTTCAGAAAATAAGCACATCGTTTGAATCAGGAAACATTACTCTGTCAGATAATTACTGGTAGTCTAAAGAAAAAGCTCTGTCAGGCATATTTCAAGCGCAATCGAAAACCAGCAAAGGTCAAAAGAGCTTTTTAAAAAGGAGACACATTTTGAGTTCTTTGAAGCTTCTACTATGGTTTGAGTATTAGAATTCTGAGGAAGGAGTTCTGTCCGGAGAATTTAGGCGCTATAAAAGATAAAAAAAGCGCGCGGTTTCATAAAACATAATGTTACTTTGAATGTTACAATGCTATCAAGGAGTGCTTTGAAAAATGGGCGAAGGAGCTGCAGCCACAAGTCTCAGTTTTTGAATGGTTACTAACACTATTATGAAAAGTGATTCTCTAGCGAATGAGACCGATTTTTCATTTGTTGCCTCCTAATAAGAAGGAACCGAAAAAATATCCTCGCATTAATCGACGTTGAAAATTCACCTCGTATAGAAGTCACTCTACTGAGCCAACTCGCACCGTTGTTTTTCGTTCAAAGTACAGCATCCTTCGGTTATTTACATCACGCAATATACAAGAACTTGATGGAGACTTCGAAGTCACATAATATCAATTTGATCTGCCAGCGATTCTGAAGGATTTCTCAGACACATATTTATGTGTAATCATCCTTCTTGCATTTCCACACTACGGACGACGATAACACGAAGAAGAATTGAGAGAGAAAGCATGCTAGCATTCTATGACTGCTGTGAAGTAATCGGACATATACATAATGGAATATTCCAATTATGAATCATCTTCAATATAAGAATGCGCTCCTCTTCAACGTTGTTGTTACTGAAACATGATCAAATCAAGTTTTAGAAGCTGCATCTTTAATGTTTATATACAACATTTCATGCACGACCAATACAGAGTCCTTCTGTCGGAGCGCACTGCTCTTCTGCTGCACACTCAGAACACGGTTGACCAACTTCGTAAATCTTATTTCCGAACCGATTTCCTCTGAAAACAGCAGTCTTGGAGACTTTTTTTCTTGATAAAAGCAGCGAATATGGGCAAAGGTAGACATTATGGCAAACTTACGCGTTCTTGTATTGACACACAACAAGCGTGCTTGAATGACAGTCTCGAATACCACAGCCAACATATCTGGTCCCCTGCCATACCAGCTAAAACGAATACAGTAAAGAATCACTGAGACCGATCTCTGCGCCCACATTAAGTGTATATTTACAAAATAAAAGCCACTTTCGCTTACCTATCGTTTTGAGTGTTTTTAACTTTCGTTTGAGTGTCTTTTGGGTATTCTCTCAAGACCAAGCTCAAAGTCCAACATGTCTGATGATAATTTTTTGAACCACGCATGTGGCCTGATGTAGGGCAACTAATAGGGCCCGATACACTTGTTTCAACCTTGACAGTCTCGGAATTCCGAGTGGAAAACTCACAAAGAGTGATGAGTATGTGAAAAAACTGTTTTTTGCTTCCATTTCAACTGAAATCTATGTTTCGTGACTTTATGAGGGAGTCATGAAGATATTTCTCAAATATATTACTACTAACTTGAACATTCTGAGCTCTAAGCAAGGGGAATTTCGCGGAAATGTAAACTGTTGTAGGAAACATTTGTATAACAATAACCTCTCGTTTGATTATAAAGAAAAACAAAGAAGTACTGACATGCCGATGCTAACATAAAGTCGTGGGAATGACATAATGAAATGCTGCAGAGCTAAATATTCAAGATCATTGGAATTTTAGCCCTTCAAATTTACTCGCTTATGAATAACTCCCTAGCATGTGTAATCCTTTCTTTGCTATTTTTTCTTCCTGTCGTTTTTTTTTTTGCCTTGGAGACGATCTGAATTCTTCTAATTCATGAGCTCTTCATATGATTGGTGAATTTCAAAACAGTATAGAGTTTCAAAATATTTATATTTTCTTAAAAACCCTGCTACTTCAGCTTTTCTTCAACACCTGATATAGCTATATATTGCCATTGATAAAGAGCATGATGAATTTTTTTGCTATGGATAAACTGATTTCTAGCACGTTGAAGTAACTCCAGTGATTCAATTGATCACTTTGTTGACGTACTTTGAAACTGATTATTCTTTCCCTATCCGGTCAGGCGAGGATTTCACTGGTGCGAAAGACGATGTTAAGCAAGGAGATGGATCTCCAGGTTGCGGAAGTAGGATTGTAGGAAGAGCAGCTCGCCTACTTGCCCTCGAACACAGATGTGTTCAGAGGACAATCTTCTTCGCTGCTCTCGTCATTGTTGCACTTTTGCCTACACACACGACAATAAGCTCAGCACGTAGTTATGCTTGTTTGTGAGCGGAACGCTTAGGGGATGTTAAATATCATGTCATTTATATCGATCGTTCCTACCTGCCAAATATTTCATTTTTATATTTGGCGATGAGTAGGTGAAAGATAAAAAAGTGGTTAAGATACGTAAATAACTTTTATCGGAACTTGTGCGAGCACCCGTGATACCCTCATGAATTGAATTACATATGAGAGATAAACGATAATCAAACAATATCATTCACCTGAGTATAATGTCCAATCTGACCTGGACGGTTGAATAATTGCTGGGTGAGGATGTTTGCTCTTCCAACACCGTAATCCTCTAGTTCTTCGAACCAACCTTCTGTGACCTGAAAATTATCACAATGAATAGATTGAGTTTTCTTTCTCAAGAATGCTCTCTTCTCAAACCGTTGTTCGGCTGTTTTGCAGCTATGATAATGTGGATAGTAAAGTACATCTTACCATCTCAGCTATAACGCGCTTGTCAAAACCAGGTGTGTAGACAGTGTAAGGATTTTCGCCAACATTATTTCCTTGTGAATGTGAGAATTGGCATAAACCTGCATGATATGTTGCCGAATGTTCAAGTTCGCAACTGTATTTCTGAATGGAATTTATAGGAAATGTTAGCTTCACTTATGATACAGCAAGTATTGGAGCAAGATAAAATCCAAATTTCACACCAATTTAGGCATTGCAGCGGCCTTTGGCGCCTGTTCATCGATTTTATCCACTGCTCGACCCGTCGCCACAACGGACCTGAAAGGTGCATTCGCACTCTCATTTATTTTGCGTTCATTTCACGATCATCATGCCGACTGTATGGGAAGAAATATCCGTTTGGTGAAAAAAATCTTCGTACTTTTTGCACTGCGGAATTTATTGTGGGTAATGGCACAATCTCCCTCTATCTTCATTCATCCAGAAGAAAATGCCCATATGCTTACTGAAGGCGTGGCTGACGAGACATTAGAGTAGGGAGAACAATATTCCGTTTATGAACTCGATAATCCATGAGCAAGAAAAATTTGTACTGCCAGGGAGAAAATGCGGTAACCAATTTCCTCTGGTTCAGATCTGTGCAATTTGATAAAACCATACATCATGTATCGTGCGAATCTCAAGACTTTTCCTTTTGATCGTTTCTCTAAATCCATTACGCGCATGCAGCTGCTGAGCAAAAGTTCGACATTTAGCAAGTCTTGTGCGTTCCATTTCAGGACCTTACAATTACTGAACGACTTCACCACCATTGTGTTAATCGTGTTATATTGAGATGTGCGCAAACTTTGAAGGCTATAGTCACTGGCGGATATAAAGAGGCGATGCGAATGAAATAAGTGACAAATCAAAAAATGTTCTCTGTTAGTCTATATATCAACTCAACACAAGCCTATAGAAGTTGTGCATATCCAGGAAGGCATTTCGTACTGCATCGGTCATTACTCCGTTACTTCCACAAATCTGTGACTCTCCACTATCTAAAAACTTTCGTCAAACTAATACGAGAAGCAAAGATAAAATAATCATGGCTAGCATCTAACAACGCTTAATCCATATGAATCATTTGAATATAGAGCACTGTTGTAATACATAGCATTAATTCGTCTTCATAAGATTGTAGAAGCTTCGCAGCATCACAATCACCTAATTCTGTTAGTGTGTAGTTCTCTTGTATTCTTACCTCGCTGTTCTTTCGGCCGGACGCATAGTCCGTCTTCACACCTTGAATTAGGGAAAATAGTGCAGTCGCTACCAACTCGACAGTATTCTCCGTTACGCCACATAATAGAGCCGCCCATGTAACCATTAAATACCATTTCATGATGGTTCTGAATTACAAACAATGGAATACTGTATATGAGCATATTGAGACTAAAAACTAACAGTCGCTTGTAGACGCATAGTACTTGTAATTTAGAGAAAGAAGGATCCGGGCAGATCACATGGGCACATCCAAGTTCAGTGTTTTTATAGTGGGCCATCTGAAACGTCATTCAGAGTGCTTGATAGCAATTTCAACGCCAATTTAGAACTCACATTTGAAAATTCAAACAATGAAGGATCATATTTCTTGTCTCGATCTACGTAAGAGTTCTTCACTTTGCCCCACCATTTATCAAAAGCTTGTTTGATGTGCTTTTTCACGTCAAATGTTCTCACTCCATAACTACCATAGAATCTAAAAATTCAGAGACTGAGAGAGATGCCCGCATCATCGGTCATTCAAAAATGGCGTCATAGTTTGAAAAATAATATAAGACTAAAACTGAGCTGAAAATCGCGAATAAAATGATTACGAAAGCTCTCTGTCAAAGCGTTCAAATGGCTCAATACCACGCCCTCATGTAACATGTAAACCTCACGCTTTTGTGCATATTAAAATACTATATATTACAATATTCAATGAAGTTTCGTGAAAGTATGAAAAAAACGTCCTGCTTGCCTTTATCAAAATGAAGAAAGTTTTTGCCCTATCGAGAACGAAAGACGCATTCTCCGATCCCTTGTGAGTAACGCGTTTTTTATTGTCTTTGAGTTATACAATCATCTAATAGCAAAAATGTTGAAGATTTATTGCTGGTTGTAGATTGGTTTCCTTGAAATCCTGACTTTACCCTGCAAGGGCTAATTCAAGTCTCCACGACATTGTTTACAAGGAATTAGCTTTCGGCTGCAGATACTTGGCCGGACTTCCCACCAACTGACTCGGAGATGGTGTTATATCCGAATTCAAGGAACGAACAAGTACACCGACCGCTCACGGTAGAAGACAAAAGCCTTCAAGGAGTTCAAGGAACAAGCAGGATTTCGTGAATGGTTCTACTATGTGGAGCAAATCCAAACTGTACCACGGGTCATTGAAGTCAGTCGGGAATACCATATGCCCTTTGCCCTAACATTTGTCGACTATCAAAAAGCGTTTGATAGCGTCGAGACGAATGCATCCTATCAGCGTTTATCGATCAAGGAGTGGATTCGCCCCATATATAAACCTTGTCGGGCTGCTATCGCAACTGCACTACAAAAATACAGCTTTTCGTCGATCTTTGCGCATGCTCATCTTGGGTGTTCATTGAACATAGGAAACAACATGAGGAAGGAACTACACAGAAAAAAAAGAGCAGCATGGGCTGCATTCGGCCTTTCAAAGAAGGCACTGACCAGTTAACGGATACGAAGCTTCATGCTCACCTTTTCGATTCAATAACCTTACTCGCGCTCTCCTTGGCAGCTGAGACTGAGCTGATACTTCGACTACGCGTCAAGACTGATAGGAACATTAACAGAGCTCTTGAACAATGTCTCCTCAAACTTAATCGGAGTATACAACATCTGACCGGCTTGCGTAGCCTGGACCTCCAAGATCAATCGCATCTTTGTGACCCAGATTTCTATACATCTATGGCGAAAGACGAATGGGCCTGTCATATATTGATAAGAATAGGCGACAGATGGACGAAAAGAAGTGTAGAGTTGATTCTACGACAATGTACACGTCCTCGAGGACAACCACCAACACGTTGAGCGGACGTGTTCGTTAGAAAAACTAAAGAGCTGTACTCATAGCTGTGGATATTTTTCACATCACCTTATGACAAACACAATGGCCGCCATGCTCAAACCAGACCACTATCATGAACGGCTATCGCGCAACAAAGAGGCGAATGGAATATGTGCAGTGGTCAGTACAACTAGTCAAGGCGGACTGTCCAAGTATTTAAGTTTCTAATGACGACTCAGACCTTAAGACAAGTAGATAATATTTTTTCGAAATGTCGAAACAAGGTACGGATAACGGAAAGGTGCTGAGAATTCTTCGAGAGCTTCATGAATAATTCACAACGATATATATGTGATCGATAACTACATTATCATCAACATTACGAAAGGAGCTTCTAGAAACAATATCACCTTGCCAAAATTACGCACTGCTAATCTTAAGACGTCATGCAAACATTGTAATAGAATAACATAGGTCAACGGTAGAAAAACCCTTCACCTCCGTCTCGCTTATATCGTCAAGACGAGCGATCAGTCAGACGGAACCTGTTGAAAGTGAATTTCGACAAGTTTGTGGAATGGTTGGAAGTGTGTTTTGATCACGGGACACTACACGTATGTGAGGCTGCGCTAACATGACACATTAGCCGCTTCAAATATCGAAATGTGTTGAGAACACAGTACATTGGCTGCCCACCGCCCGAAAGTGCATCCTGAGCAAGGCACATTGGCTACTTGTTAAGAGTGAGTGCTGTGCGCAAAGCTATAACTACCTACCTGTGAAGCAATAACTACCTACCTACTATAATTGCCTACCTGTGAAATTGCATTGGGAGCACATCACGTTGGTTGCTTGTCATGTAGAAGCATGTTGTGAAAACGGCATACTAGTTAATTGCCACGTGGAAGTGAGTCATGATCACGGGGTATCAGTTGCGCGTCACAAGAAAGTGCTCTGAGCACGGTTCATTGCCGATACGTGCAGGTGCGTTAAAAATATCACACACTGGCTGTTTACCACGAGTAAGTGCGCCACGATCACGGCAGATTTTCTCATTTGTTATGAGCAGAGCGGAATGCCTGTACGTAAAAGTGGCTAAGAACACGGCATACTAGCTGCTTACCAACAGCATATGTTGCGAGCAGAGCTCATTGACTGCACGAAAAGTGTGTTGGCAACACAAGCATATTGGCTGCTCACCACGAGCATATTTTTGGTGAAGAAATCATTGAGTATACGTGAAAGTGTGTCGGAAACATCGAATATTGTCCGTTTGCCAACGTACAAATGTTCCCTGAGTACGACTTATTAGCAGCATAACAAGAGGAAGTGCGTTGTGAGTAGGGCGCAATGTCTCTACATAAAAGCTCGCTGAGAACAGCGCATTGGTGGCTCACAGGGACGAAGTGGCTGAGTACGGCACATTGGGCGCTTGAAGCATAATGGGACGTGAGCACAGCACATTAGGCGCTCACCACGAGGATATGTACGTGAGCACGGCACGTCGGCTATGAGTAATAGTGTGTTGACAGCACGGCACATGGACTGCTTACCACGTGAATGGGCGTTGGGAACACACCACATTGGCTACCCATCACGACGAAGTTTGTTGAGGGCACAGCACATTGGTTGTTCACCAAAAGGAGGTATTTTGTGAGCACGGCACATTGGCTGTACATGGTGAGCACTTCATGAGCTGCCTAAGAAGAAGATGCTTTTGTGAACGCGTCTATGAGCAGTCTGATCTGAGTACTATAAGTACTTTCTGTGTTACCACACCTCACGTTCCTTTGAGCAGAGTGCAGTGGCTGTTTTACAGCGGTTCAGTGAGCTGAAAGCACATGCTTTGATTGCTCAACCATAAGGAAGCGTGCCGTCAATGGGATGTTATCCGCTTGTTAACGAGCCAGTTTGTTGTGAATAGAACACACGCACATTGACTGATTGACCGCGCTGAAGAGGGTCGATGGCAAATAAAGTTTATGGTTGAGCGTAAGTCAGTGAGCCATAAGCACTTTACATTAGCTGCCTGACTACGTGACAGTTTGTAGTGAGTACAACACAGTAACTTTTTCTTTACAAGACAGCCTGTTGTTAATCACAGCTCATTGGCTGCTCGACCACGAGTCGCTGTGTCGTGAACACTCTACCGTCGGTCAAGATGTTCCTTAACACACTGGGTAATGCTTCCTAGGCAAGAAGACTGGGTTGCTCATAACGTACTGCACTGTTGTCAGGCAGCGTGATGCTCTGTGCGATGCACTTATGCTGGTATAAGTAAAAAACCTTTTTTCAGATACTGGCTTGCGTCGAGCAACCCCCGTGTTTTGCTAGAAACACACTACTTATATGAAGCATCAAGCAGATTTAAAGTCCTTGTGTAAGCTTTGGCACTGGAGCAATAAACATCAGATTTATTAACCAGAGATAATTCAAGTTGCATGATCCTGTTATCGTTCAATTCTGCATTGTTTGCAAACCCTTTGGTATACAACGTGCCCATACTAGCATTGAGATGTAGCTATCGGGAAACAAATTCGCATGGTACTGAAGCAAAAATATCGCGAAAGGGAAGATGCTAGTGAAACGTGTTCAAGAGCTTCCTGTGGACGGGTGAGTGTGACTGTTTCTCCATTAGCTTCGAACTTTGCAAACCACTTCCTAGCCGTGCTTTCTGCAAACCGTCTCACTGCCCCAAGCTCCATCAATCTTGCGCGTTGCTTCACTAGCAGTTTCCCTACGGGCCATTTGTGTATGAGTAGCAAGCGAATTTGACCCTAAAACAGCCCTAATTCAAAGCAACTACAGACAAGTTGCCTAAGACAATGTTTGCAAGAAAATGAGCAGGTGAGCAATAAAAAAACCCATGTAATTCAAGTCAATTCTGATTACTGAATTTGGCGTTCATTGCTCTAATTCCATAACTTGTGGAGCAACTGAATATCAGAACTCGAACGCTATATTAAGTTCACACTTTGAGGACGGCGAAATTATAGAGACGTTAGTCATCAATTTGAGGAGAGTGTACCAATTTCTCGCCTGCTCTTCGTGAAGAAGAATACGAATTTACTGCATATAACACTTGTCTCTTCGCTGATATTCGACCAGTTAGTAAATTTTACCATTAAATTTGAAATAGTCACTAGCTTCACACGCGGTTTTCTTTTCAGGTTAGAAGCCATCTTTACTGCATCTGACACTTAGTGAATTTTCTTAATGACATCTCAGCCATTAGCAATGGTAAGAATCGCCATTTGTGACAATACAATAACATTTGATAGAACGCTACAAAATTATCATTGGAACCTGCTCCGCTCTGCAAACGCCTGCTTTGACTGCCACGCGAAATGTGAACATGGTTACTTTCACAGATAAATGTGCTCCAATCTACACTGAAGGTTACTTAACGCCAGCTGATGAGTTTTCAGGTTCAAGTGGATCATGTTGATGTTTTTCAAGGGAATCATGTTGATTGCCCACGCGTGAGCCAGTGTGCTGTCAACAAGTCACATTAGCTGCATAACCACGACGAAGTGTATCGTGAGCACAGCAGAATCTGGCTGCCATACTATTGTGGTTCCGACAGCTCAGCTTCTTAGCTATGTGCCAGCTAGTAGTAGTAAGCAGATGACATTTACTGATTAGCCGCCGGTGAATGATTTGTGCGCATTAACATGAGCTCTATGACGGCAAGGAAGCGTGGACTGGTGCGAGCACAAGAGCATGTCTATAAACTCATCTACCAGTCTGCTGTGAGCATTTTACATTGACTAGTTGATTGCGGTGAATCGGATTGTTGACAAGGCACACTGGATGCATGAGAGCGAGCCAGTGAGTTGAGAGCACCACACATGTAAAGATCATGGCAGAATCTTGGTGAACAGAAAGGATGATCTGTGTTATTACACGTTCTGGAATGGGAGTGACTTTAACCAGAAATCCTTTTCCGCGCATACAGACTTGGCGTGGAAAAAGCTACATATCCTCTCGACCACTGTTTACTGAATGTGTAGGTGCTGAAGTAGCTTGTCTCACTCATCGTATACCATCTAATCTATGTTCTTTGAATGAAGAGCTTTATCTAAGGCGTGGAAAGTGGTTTGATGTTACCTCATTCCAACCACATATTCACAAAACTTCAATAGTGTAAAATTTTGTTCTCAATATAAACTCGTAGTTAAAGGCGTACGGTGAACTTTTCGCGTCAGAACCATTCTTTTTTTACTGGAAAGCATGATGAAATTGTCAGTTGAGAAGGAAAACACTCCTATAGTGGTGAAACCCAAAAAGCCTTCTTGCTTGGAAGTCATCGTCATTCATAGAATGTTCCATAACTTCTTAAGCATTACGATACTCTTAGTAGCTTCCCTTTCATTTATTCAAAAGATCAAATGATTGACAACATGTGGCAAAACGGATTTGCAATGTGAGATTGAGCGCTCTTCTACAGACGAGCGACACTTAGTCATTTGGAACGCTTCTCTTGCTCTACTGTTGCCAACCTTCGGAGTTGTCCACCGCTGACCCGACACTGACTGTCTCGTTGATGCCAAGCACTTTCCTTGACGATGTACCCTGCCAATCCCAGAATGCCGTGAGCATAATCCTTCAAGCATGCATGAGATACCAAAGCGTAGGGTGCCCAGCCCAGCATCACTTTGCGTCGCTTATGTCATGTGAATGGAAAGCATTGGCATGAAGTTGTACTTTACTCAGTGGAGCATTTTCTAAAATGACACAGCTTCTCGCAATCACTTGACTCGAAATTGAAGGAAAAATTTTATTCGGAGCACAGACGAGAGTAGTCATGGGACAACCTCATACTGAGTATTTCTTGAACAGAGATATTGTCGAAAAAGTTTAAAGATGGCAGAAAAAAAATGGTTTTCCTGATTAGAAATGAACAAATGAAAAACCGATCTCATACGCTGGTGAGCAACTCTTCACAGGAGTGTTAATAATAGTTCGAAAGCTGAGACTTGACAATACACCCTCACATCGCCGTTTTCTCGAAATACCATTTCATAACGCTGTGTCATCCAGACCAAAAGTTATGTTTCACAACCGCCTTTTGCCTTTAGTTTTACCGCGCGTATAATTCACTGGAAGCCGAAAAGAATATCAGTGCGTAGAGAAATTTTTATAGTATCTCAGTCAGTCGTTTCATCAAGAGCTTCTGTCGAAGCAGAGAAAAAATTCCTAACTGAATAACATAATAGCGATCGTCCTGCTTTGCCCTGCTAGTAGAACTGTTCTGGTACGGCCTTCGCCCTGACGATAGTCTATAAGCAATGTTACCAAAAATGAGAAACTCCATCTTATTTTTCCGGCTAGACCGTGTTTACAGAAATTTAGCACATCGCTAGGAACTAAAAACATTACTTTGTCAGATGACTACTAGAGTCTAAAGATAGAGTTTTGTCAGGCATATTTCAAGCGAAATCAAAAACCAGAGTGAATCAAAAGAGCTCTTAGAAAAGCAAACACATTTTGAGTTCTTTGAAGCTTCTACTATGGTTTAAGTATTAGAATTCTGGGGAAAGAGTTCTGTCCGGAAAAATTTAAGCGCTATAAAAGATAAAAAAGCGCGTGGTTTTATAGAACGTGATTTCAATTGGAATGTTACAATGTTATCAAGGAGTGCTTTAAAAAATCGGCGAAGGAGCTGCAGCCACAAGCCTCAGCTTTCAAATATTTACTAACACTCCTATGAAAAGTGATTCCCCAGCGAATGAGACCGATTTTTCATTTGTTCCTTCCTAATAAGAAGGAACCGAAAAAATATCCTTGCATTAATCGACGTTGAAATTCACCTCGTATAGAAGTCACTCTGCTGAGCCAACTCGCACCGTTGTTTTTCGTTCAAAGTGCAGCATCCTTCGGTTATTTACATCACGCAATATACACGAACTTGTATGGAGACTTTGAAGTCACATAAATCAATTTGATCTGCCAGCGATTCTGAAGCATTTCTCAGACACAAATTTATGTGTAATCATCCTTCTTGCAGTTCCACACTATGGACGGCGATAACACGAGGAAGAATTGAAAGGAAAGTATGCTAGCATTCTATGACTGTTGTGAAGTAATCGGATATATACATAATGGAATATTCCAATTATGAATCATCTTCAATATAAGAATGCGCTCCTCTTCAACGTTTTCGTTACTGAAACATGATCAAATCAAGTTTTAGAAGCTGCATCTTTATTGATTATTTACAACATTTCACGCACGACCAATACAGAGTCCTTGTGTCGGTGTGCACTGCTCCTCTGCTGCACACTTTGAGCAGAGCTGACCAATTTCGTAAATTTTATTTCCGAACCAATTTCCTCTAAAAACTTCAGTTTTGGAGGATTCTTTCTTATGTAAAAGCAACGAATATGGGCAACGGTAGATATTATGGCAAACTTACGCGTTCTTGCATTGACACACGACAAGCGTGCTTGAATGACAGTCTCGAATACCACAGCCAACATATCTCATTCCCTGCCATACCAGCTAAAACGAATACAGTGGAGAATCACTGAGACCGATCTCTGCGCCCACATTAAGTGTATATTTGCAAAATAAAAATCACTTTCGCTCACCTATCGTTTTGAGTGTTTTTTAAACTTTCGTTTGAGTGTCTTTGAGTATTCTCTCAAGACCAAGCTCAAAGTCCAACATGTCTGATGATGATTTTTTGAGCCACGCATGTAGCCTGATGTAGGGCAACTAATAGGGCCCGATACACGCGTTTCAACCTTGACAGTCTCGGAATACCGAGTGGAAGACTCACAAAGAGTGATAAGTATGTGAAGAAACTGTTTTTTGCTTCCATTTCAACTGAAATCTACGTTTCGTGACTTTATGAGAGAGTCATGAAGGTATTTTTTGAAGATATTACTATTAACTTGAATACTGTAAGCTCTAAGCAAGGGGAATTTTGCGGAAATGTAAACTGTTGTAGGAAACATTTGTATAACAATAACCTCTCGTATGATTATAAAGAAAAACAGAGAAGTACTGACATGCCGATGTTAACATAAAGTCGTGGGAATAACATAATGAATTGCTGCAGAGCTAAATATTCAAGATCATTGAAATTTTAGCCCTTCGAATTTACTCGCTTATGAATAACTCCCTATCATGTGTAGTTCTTTCTTTGCTTTTTCTTTTGTTCCTGTCGCTTTTTTTGCCTTGGGGAGGATCTGAATTCTTCTAAGTCATGAGCTCTTAATATGATTGGTGAATTTCAGAACAGTACAGAGTTTCAAAACAATTCTATTTTCTTAAAAACCCTGCTACTTTAGCTCTTCTTCAACACCTGATAAAGCTATATATTGCCATTGATGAAGAGCATGATGAATTTCTTTGCTATGGATAAACTGACTAGGCTATTAGCATTAGCCTGCATATATGATTCATGTCAGTTCCCCAGAATGCAATTTTCTGGCACGTTGAGGTAACTCCACTGATTCAATTAATCACTTCGCTGACGTAATTTATAATCGATTATTCTTTCCCTATTCTTCTAGCCGACCGGTCAGGCGAGGATTTCATTGGTGCGAAAGACGATGCTAAGCGAGGAGATGGATTTCCAGGTTGCGGAAGTAGGATTGTAGAAAGAGCAGCTCGCCTACTTGCCCTCGAACAAGGATGTGTTCAGAGGACAATCTTCTTCGCTGCTCTCGTCATTGTCACACTTTTGCCTGCACACACGAGAATATGCTCAGCACGTAGTTATGCTTGTGTGTAAGCGGCACGCTTCCCACCTTACGAATGGGTTCACTTACTTGGGCCATTTAAGGCAATCTATGTTAAATATTATATCATTTAGATCGATCGTTCCTACCTACCAAATATTTCATTTTCATATTTGGCGATGTTAGGTGAAAGATAAAAAAGTGGTTAAGATACGTAAATTACTTTTATCGGAACTTGTGCGAGCACCCATGATACCCTCATGAAATGAATTACATATGAGAGAAAATCAACAATCGAACAATATCATTCACCTGAGTAAATGTCCATTTTGACCTGGACGGTTGAATAATTGCTGGGTGATGATGTTCGCTCTTCCATCACCGTAATCCTCTAGTTCTTCGAACCAACCTTCTGTGGCCTGAAAATTGTCACAATGATAGGTTGAGTTTTCTTCTTCAATAATGCTCTCTTCTAAAACCGTTGTTCGGCTATTCTTCAGCTATGATAATGTGGATAGTAAAGTACATCTTACCATCTCAGTTATAACGCGCTTGTTGAAACCACCTGTATAGACAGTGAAAGACTTTCGCCAACATTATTTCCTTGTGAATGTGAGAATTGGCAGAAACCTGCATGATATGCTGCCGACTGTTCAAGTCCGCAACTGTATTTCTGAATGGAATTTATAGGGAAAGTCAGCTTCACTTATGATACAGCAAACATTGGAGCAAAATAAAATCCCAATTTCACACCAATTTAGGCATTGCAGCGGCTTTTGGCGCCTGTTCATCGATATAATCCACTGCTCGACCCGACACCACAACGGACCTGAAAGGTGCATTCGCACTCTCAATTATTTTGCGTTCATTTTACGATCATCATGCCGACTGTATGATAAAGAATACCCGTTTGGTAAAAGAATTTTCGAATTTTTTGTACTGCAGAATTTATTGTGGTTCGGGACCTAATCTCCCTCTATCTTCATTCACCCGCAAAAAAATGCCCATACGATTAGTGAAGGCGTGGCAGACGAAATATAGAGTAGGGCGAACAATATTCCGTTTATGAACTCGATAATCCATGAGGAAGAAAATTTGTACCGTCAGGGAGAAAATGCGGGACCAGTTCCCACTGCTTCAGATTTGTGCAGTTTGATAAAACCTTACGTCGTATGTTGCGCGAATCTCAAGACTTTTCCTTTTAATCAATTCTCTAAATCCATTATGTGCATGCAGATGTTGAACAAAAGTTCGACAATTAGCAGGTCTTGTGCGTGCCATTCAGGAACTTACAATTACTGTACGACTTCGCCACCATTGTGTCAACCGTGTTACACTGAGATGTGCGCGAACTTTGAAGGCTATAGTCACTGGCAGATATAAAGAGGCGAAGCGAGTGAAATAAGTGTCAAATCAGAAAATGTTCTTCATTAGTTTATATATCAACTCAACACAAACCTATAAAAGTTTTGCATATCCAGGAAGGCATTTCGTACTGGATCGGTCATTACTCCGTTTTGCTGAATTTAAGCTTCCGAATTACTGCTGGAATTTGAATAAAAATGTGTGTACAGCGAAAGAAGATCTTTGAAAAGTTAGGAGGCCGAAATGTTCCTCACCGTCCGCAACGGATCATAAAATAATTCACTTTCTATAGCTACGAAACGGTAGCTGCTCAAGTAGATATGAAAGGGCCCTATTTTAAAGCAGTAGACTTGTTAAGAATGGTTTCCATTCTGTCCTTTCTACGTAGCGGAATATCTGCAGTGATAAGCATATATTATTCATTTGCAATAATGTAAAGAGACAGTTTGTTCTTGACCTAGGAAATGATTGGTAAACATGATTCAATTATTGTGTGTTATCGATAATAATAATCAAATCATTGAAAAACACGCTGCAATTTTTAGTGACTTAGCAGCCAGCATTAGCACAAATCTTAACAATCTTGTAGCTGTACATTTTTGTGCAAAGGTCGTTATATTGCGCTGTAGCAGCGAAAAAAAAAATCAAACTTGACAATCGCAGGCGTTTCGGGCGCATTTTCCTCCACCCAGAGCCTTTTTCCTAGGCTTATACTGATCGTGTTTGTTGGGGTTTATGCTATCGAATGCTTACTAACAATGCAGATGAAGAGCTCTGTCCTGCGAAGAATACGCGTGTGTGAAGCACAATATTATGTTATTGGTTCAGCGACCTTTTTAGAGGGCCAAGACCCCCCTAAAACTGCTGAGACTTGCGCTGTCGAATTAATATTGGTAGTTTGATGGAAAACCTCTATTTTGATAAAGCACAAGCGGAAAACGTGCTTCACTTGAGATATGCATTTTTCCAATGCTGCAGAGCTATAAGAAGTCTAAGAGAAACACGTACATTTTTATCTTGACAGCTTATTTCAAGTCTTTTATGACGCCTGTTATGAACATATATACAGTGCAATACACGTGTATCGCCTTGTAGCTTCGTCAATTGCACAATGCCCCATTGGGGAAGAACCCCTTACATAGACTTATCGTCGACGAACACGTTACACAGTGTGTAAAGTGAAAGTTCTATGCACCTACTGATGACATACCACTGCATGTCCAGTGAAATGATCACCGGACATGCAGCGGTCAGCAGTCGATAGAACGAGGCTGCTATTTTCATCATAATACCTTTATGTTCAACAGTTTTTGCGACCTCATTTGAAACCAACACATCCTGAAATTCAATTTCGAATTCTCCGCGATTCATGTTTTAAATGATCAAGGTCCAGCATAAAATCTCTGTGCAGCAAAGAAGACCCCCTTCCTCAAAAAATATTCTCGAGAATGGAGATAACATAAATTTCCTTCAGTGACGACAAAAGCTCAAATTTATTAGGAAGTGTAGCATCGCTAATCGTGTCCAGCAATCGAAAAAAAAATTCAAATCAGTATCCAAGATTGACAATCTATTAATCTCGGCATGCTTCAATAATTCCTAATTTTCTCCTTAATCCAAACAAGAGATGTTATATTACTCTTTAATCCACGAAGTTCGGCAGTTCGCCTTCTTCAGAGCCGCTTTTTATATGTCTTTTACTGAATAATTGAAGTGGAAATCATTAAAAAATCACGTGATCATTGTTGATGATTTTCACTTGAATTTTTTAATGGGGCACATATATAAAGCGTCTCTGGAGGAACGCAAACCACCGAAACGTCAGCTGTTTAATAAACATCTCGTGCCTGGCTTAAGAAGAAAATTGGGACTCGAATCAGCTTTAAGCGTATTAAGAAGTTCGGCTGAGAGAAAGTCGGTAGATGTGATTAAAATATCACTAAGTACTCTGAGACTCCAAGTACTTTGTAGTAAGTGTATCATGCTCTATGGGAAACATATGAATGCTCAATACACCCTAATGGTGGAGAAGGTTATGGGATGAGCACCGCTACAATGTATCTAACCTCTTGGAAAGCATCCAGAGGCGAATACATTAATGAAACGCGTTAGACCTCTCTGCGCGCGTACATAATGCTCGCTGCTAACGAAGATAATTGTTATTGTTTTTTCAAATTTTGAAGAGTTGAATCTTGGGGAAAATGGAAATAGGAATCTGAACTATCAGCTCACATTTTCTAAGAGTTTTGGGTAAAGCCAGAGTTCCAAAAATGAAATACAGGATAGCGCCCTGTGTTTATGCGTGAGCTTTCAAAGTATCGAAATTCGATTTCCTGATTGCAAACAGGCACATTACTCACCAGTCTAAGAATCTGTGCGCTTAGTCTTCAGTGATTACTGGAATGCTACAGAAAACAGAACAGCATGTTTTTTCACAGCAGAAGTTAAATAGTTGAGCTATGTATTAAGTCTTCTGAGCTTTCGTGCTAAAGGAATGAAAACGCTCGGTTGAGTTGATTGTGTGCCAATTCCACCTTTTCAGCTCCGAGAAAGACGAAAATGCAGAAGAACGTTTGGGCATATTGCAAGAAACATATCTGCTACTAAAAGTCACATGTCGGTTCATCAAGAAAGAAAGTCGTTCGATTATTGCCGAGATCGATGGAAAGTCTGGTATAAAAATTGCCAGTGGTCTACGAAACAATGTATTTCCTTCTTCCTGACAGTTCTCGCAGTGCCCCAGAGTGATGAGATATTATTTTTTGATTCATGAATAATTCGAGATACTTATTAATGCCTACTTTGTGATGTGCTGCCCCAGTTGACAAATTTGCTATTCGTTGACATGACACTAGACTAATTTTGCCAATTCGGGAACGCACTAGTTGGATCTGAGGTATTGAATGGCACGAAAATTGCGCCTGTGATTTAAGATTGGAGGGGGGGGGGGGGGCGTTTGTTGATAGATGGTCATACAGTGAGAAACTCCTCCAAGCAATAATTGAATCATGTTTACCAATCATTTCCTAGGTCAAGAACAAACTGTCTCTTTACATTATTGCAAATGAATAATATATGCTTATCACTGCAGATATTTCGTTGCGTAGAAAGGGCAGAATGGAAACCATTCTTAACAAGTCTACTGCTTTAAAATAGGGCCCTTTCATATCTACTTGAGCAGCTACCGTTTCGTAGCTATAGAAAGTGGATTATTTTATGATCCGTTGCGGACGGGTGAGGAACATTTCGGCCTCGTAACTTTTCAAAGATCTTCTTTCGCTGTACACACATTTTTATTCAAATTCCGAGCAGTAATTCGGAAGTCTAAATTCAGCAATTTCAACAATGATCTGTTATCTGAAAAAGTCTTCTTATCCACTCTGTAGCAGCGAAGATAAAACTATGTTTCGTTTCCGTCGGCCTAAGGACTATGGACCACTGCTTATTAGACTATATTAATTCCCACTCAAACAGCTCAAATCTCGACGGATCACTGAAAATGAATTACATTTTCGAGAAGGTCTTTACAGTGCGCTGTGAAAAAAGAATATGAAATCACAATTCGCTTTCGGAAACTTCTTCACATCTAAGGCCTATATATTTCCTTGCGGACCAGCGCCCATTTTTGTCTGGGCAGGCAGCTCGGAAGACTACGAAGAAAAGGACTGCCGCTCCTGCTCTGAGACTAATACAGTTTATCAATAATGGCTAAAAATTGGAAAAACAATGATTAGTTTGTCAAAAACAGTGCTACTTATTGCATGCAAGTCCCACTTCATCGATAATTCTTGGCATTTTTTTTCTTGATTTTTAGTGCAGTTCAGATTCCCATCTCTCGAATCGATGCACAAATTTCTATTAAATCCTTTATTCAAAGCTATGACGGCGAAGAGGATGGGTGTGTAGCGGTTACTTTCCGTTATCTCCACCCTGTTTGAGTCCTTTGATAAAAAATATTTTTACTTTTACAGATTGTTTTAATAGTCATTCGATAGCTAAAAATCAAGTGCATCTTGAACGATTTATTTTAGTTCTTAAGTGGCCTGTCTTCTTTCGTTGTAAAAGTAGAAAAAAATTTGTTTCAACTCCAAGCATCTGTCGTCAGACAAAAATTTTTTTCATAAACAATTATTAATGATTAGATAGGGCGAATCAGAGCAAATTTCGACGGTTGTAACTGGCTTTTGGAAAAGACTTCTTGGCGCGCGCTGTAACAGTTAAGAGATCATTAAATTTCAAAAATTTGGACAATTTTCGATGTCCGCTTCCTGTTTTGACCTTTTAAGATGCACGAGTTTTCTAATTTTTCTTAGAATTATAATAACCACTTGATAATCGGAATCTTGGGAAACTTTGATGGCATCTTTTTGTGAAGAAATTGAAATATCTTTCACACTCAAGCCATTTCCCACTGAAGAGAGCTTTTCAGTGGATTTTTGATAATTCTTCAGCAGCTTGAATCTCTGAAATCAAAAACACCTTACTGTACCGTAGCAATCAAAAAGATTACGTTTCGCAGTTAGTTGAAGTATTGTTAAAGACACGGAGGCTTGGGGCCAATGTCACGAAATCCCACCCTCTGGAGTGCGAAACTCAAAATTCCTTAGATGGTCACAGCTCTCTACTAAGTCCTCTCTAAAAATGAACTGCGTGTATGGAATTATGTGAGACTTGCACTATCGAATACTTTCAATTGCTTGTGGAAAAAATCAATCCGGTGAGAAATCCTTAAATATGAAGCAGAGTTTTACTTCGATTGTAACAGTGCACAAAACAGTCCATTTGAAAAACAAAAGACATCGTTCAAATCTACTTGACTGCAGCTATCGGATGAGTATCAATAATCTAAGAAAATAGTCTTTTCTAGAATGAACCAAGGGCTCGAGAGTGCAATCCTTAAAATGTTTTTGCATGTGAAAGAAATTATTTCAAAAGTAGGATTTTTATAGAGTCGGGCATTACTCTTTTCAGAAAATACATGACTAAAGCTGATTAATGATAATTCAAGATTTCTTTGGCAAAAAAAGTGTATAAGAATCGAAATATAGCTATATTATCGCAAAAAATTCGCTATGAATTGAAGAAGTTGGATCGCATTTGCAAAACTTCATCTTTTATTTATTATTAAAACGTACTGCAAAAGGTATTTTGAACAACAAGCTTAGTTTTAGAATCCTTTATTTCAAGCTATAAATTGACTGTGATATATCAAGAAGATAGGAGAGAAACTGTTCATAATCAGTAAAAAAAATATACTTCTCTCTCGCAAGAATATGGTCTTTTCCTTTTAAAAAGATAAGACTTTGGGAACCATTAATGTTTATTTTGCTAAAATCGTCCTTGCGTCTCATCAATGGTATTTTATCGTTTTTCATGATAGTTTTTCTCTGAAAAGTTAATAAACCCGATTTGTATTGGAGCACACACCACTCTTTGTAACCTTTCGATCAGCGCACCCAGCTGAGGGTTGTAATGACCCTCATCGTCCGCAAAGGGTTATGCAAAGCTCAGTAGCAAGAAATTTGAAGTTTTTTGCGAAGCAGAGAAAGAATTTTTCATTGAATAACGAAAACTTTGCGCCTCTCGCGATATCGATTATGCTGTTGTTCGCAAGGGGTTAAGTGTAGAGGTTACTCCAGCTATCTTTTCGTGCAAGTACCTGCTGCAGTATAAAGCGTACTTTTCATGAACTCATTCTTTGTGCGCGAAGAATGAGAAGAGGAGTAATGAATTGAGTATGCCTTCTTTCTGTCGCTTTAAATCCCACTTTGTTGCACCGGCGTTTTGAAGCAGGTGTTTTAGCTTTTGATATAGCAAGCGATACATCTGAATTAAACAGATCGTAGAGCGAGAGCGCATAGCATTTAGGACAAGAAATTTTATGTACTAGATTTCGTCGGGCTTGATCATGGAAGTGTTTGATTCAGTAGAACGAGTGTCAATTTGATATTACAACTCTGAGGAATGCTATACCGTCGAAATGTCAACCATTGTTTGCCAAACGAATCTTAGCCAACTACTTCACCTATGATTTATAGGAAGAGATTTTTATTATGTTCCATAACCACGTGTTCAATAGCGATTTATTACTAAATTCTGTGGAGACAGCGGAATGCTCTTTGTATAGACATGTTAGTCTATAAACTTATATAGTCACTGATTCGGCTGCATGGGTCGTGAGCAAGTTTCCTATTCTGCTAATTTGTCTCCGTTTTACGTACTGAACTCACTCTGATTCGATGTTGTCGGCAATTAGAAGACTTCACACATTATAGGTTCTGGTGATCTTTTGAAGCTAAAATCACAGTGACAAAAGATTTTCAAGTTTGTCAAAAAGAGTACAGGAGAAGCACGAGTTAATAAAGAGGATAAATCTTCAATCAAACGATGAACGCGAGGAGGTAGATTGAATGTCAGAACTATTGGGCACTGTACAAAGTAAGAAAACCATGATAGAGTTTAAGTAAAACGATGAACTGAAAGTGATGAGTACACAATACTAAGACGGATGAAAACATTGCTGCTGGACAGCTCCAGTTACATTAGGATCAAAGACGTTGCAGATGATAGAGCTAAAGTTATTGTTATTATCTTATTCACTGTCAACTTTTCAGGTTGTTGGGGCCACTCTAATCTCAGAATGGATGGACATCTTTCCCTTATCAATCGTCATTGCTCTGTACCGCCTATTCCTAATTCATAAGAGAGTTTACTAAGATATGGCATTTCCATTGATCATGAAGATGAAAGATGCACAGATAATGAGAATGAGAAATTTTTTTCTTCGGTGCTTAAATGTTAGACGGCGACAAATTTATGAACCGACAAATAATCATTTGCTGGACAGGAACTTTTCATTTCATAAGAGCGTCACTGAGCATTTGAAAGCTTATATCTCTAGCTACACATTATATCGCCGGTTTTTCAAAACACACTATAAAGCTTTAAAATCCAGGATGAAATTATGCATGGCGCATGCCTTTTGCTTGATTTTTTTATGTACGTACTTCGCTGGAATCACGGAAACCGTATCATCGTGTAGGGAATTTATGTGCTATCAGAATTATACGCTCCTATCTTAGGTTTTGGTCAAAACCATGAAAAAATTTCCATTCGAATAACAATAATTCAAACCCAATCAACCGCCCGCCCCTGCTTTGCTCCCGCTTCGTGGGGTTAGCCGGTAAACATGGTCGTTGAAAACATAATACTCGATCAATTTTTTCCGCTAAACGGTATTTCCACAAGATAAGCAGAACGCTGGAAATATTGAAACTTGCGACAATGACTGATTACTGTTAGTCTAAAGAAAGAGCTCTGTCCGGCGAGGCTTAAAGCACCAATCTTTTCTTTCTCCTACAGCACTACCAAGAAATCTTTTTCAAAAAGTAAACGAATTTTTTAGTTGCTCGAAATTTGTGTTATCGAATGAATACTAGTACTCTAAAAGACACATATTGCCAAAGCCAAATCTTGACGAGATAAAGAAAGCCTAATATAACCGAGTTGAAAAAAACATGTGGTCGTTTGAAACTTAATCTTATTTTGCGTTTTACAGCAGTATAAAAGAGTGACTATGTAGGACACTAGCCAGAGATTCGAGCTTTCAAAGGCTTATTAAAACTCCTATGAAAAGCTCCCGTCTACCAAATTAAATCGGTTTACAGATTTTTCGCCGCCGAGCATATAAGTACTTTTTCTCTTTCAGTAATGGCAAGAAAAAATCACTTGACCGAAGCATGACCTGATAGAAATCTCTAAGCCATGTGAGTTGTTTGTTATGGGTACTTATACAGTGAAATATACGTGCTTCGGCCTTGCAGTCTCGTCAGTTGCACACTGCTTTTCATCTGATCCAATCCGCTTTGAGGCAAACCCCCTTAAATAGGGGAATAGCAGAGTTACACTTCACACATGCCATCAAGTGAAAGATAACACGAATGGACAGTGATGCACACTCGATTGGTCTGCTGGTATCTGATCTTTTTGATCTGATCTTGAGAGAATACTCGAGCCGGAAGGTATGATATTTCACGATTATCAGCCAACAACAATCGAATGTACAGCACTGCCCGTTCGGTGATTTTACCACAGCCGAGTGTAAATATTACGTCTGCAATTCTTCTATGTAAGGGGTTCTCCCTCAACAGGGCTTGGTTTATGCAAAACTGACGAGGCTGCAACGGCGAAACACGTGCATTGCCCTCCATAAGTGCCAATAACAGACCACATGCATGGCTCATTATTAATTTCCAGGCATATTGAAATCTGAGCGTAATCTCAAAAAAAGCACTTGAAACGTAAAGAGACAGGCCGCTAAATTCAAAAGCTGTTTAATGATTGCAAGAAAAGCTCCTTCATCGTAACTTAACCAAGCAAATATGTTCTGGTTTATAATGATAATTCCAGCATGTGTGTGTGTTTTGCTTCCTACCCTTAATTTGAATATAAAATTATTGGGAATCTTTGATTTTTTGGCCTATTGAAAGTCGCTCTGCCTCGGCATTACATACAAAAATCGACTTCCTGATCTCGTAAGATATGCTTTCTGCCCTTACTTTGATTACCCAGTTGCTCCACTCGACCACAAAGTCTTCCTTCTTTTCTGTAGCAACGAGTTCAGCACCGACGGTCTATCCTCGGTTCATCATAAAAAAAACGCATCTCTCGTTTGGTCATGCTTCTTTTATCAGAAGACACAAAAAGGACTGTATTTTGGCTTTACATCTCATTTTTAGTTTTTATGTATTAGAAGCAGCATTCTCAATTTGGATCTGGAACTGTCACTGAGGAGAAGCATGTCAACATAGATTAAATCAGCTCGATGAGAAGAAGATTCTACAAGACTGCTGTTGCTGTTGTCTCAAAATGTTACGTGAGATCGAGATATGGCCTTCATCGTAAGCAGTTCCCTCTTCTCCGAAAAACAGAGAAGGCGGCGAAATTCACCAAACGCATCAGAGAATTACGGTAAGCTTAGATTTAATGAAATCCTCAATTGACTTCATAAGAGCACACTGTTTTGGAAACACCGACGATGAATACTACTGAATTAGGTTCTTTTCTTGACAAACATAATTTAAAAATCACTAGGTGGCACCTCTGTTCAGAACCGCTTGAGCTGCTGTACTAACGTGGAATGTGCTGAATTATTTGCGGAAAAATGATAAGATGATCGCATTTTGACATCCGAACGAACAATTTGCGGCTTCCAAAAAGGAATCGAGAAAATAATCCAAGGCACTGGCTTGCTCGATAACCAGTCTCTTCTGCATCCATATGGAGCTGCGAAACATGTGCTCCCACACGCGACAGTGAGGAATGGGGCCTTAGTGACACCACTTTCAAATCACTTCGGCGTTAAAGAAGGAACTGGTGATCTAGGTCGTGTAATTTGTTAACCATGATATGCAGGGTCAAATAGTGCGCTTATTTTTATGTTTCTTATATTGAGAGTGCTCATTTCATGTTATGTCTATGTTATAGTTTGGCGTTTTCTTATGACGTTCTAAATCGCGGAAGGGGTTTAATATTTATCGTCTAGGACCGTGCCATAAAGTTGGCTACTCTTATGATTTGCGACTGACCCATAGAGTATACTGTAATAGAGCCTTTGCACAAAATTTATGACAAACATCAGACAACATTGGAGGGCTACTGCTCAACAACTGCGTATCTGAATGATTTCAGAGTGGCGTGCTACTTTTTTTATATATTGTTTCGCATTCTGGGCATGTCTTATTAGCTTTGCAGGAGTTACTTACAACCCAAGCAGGTGGACCTCCATCATTCTGTCTTCTAGTTAAGGTGTCGAAGAACTTTTTATGTGAACAATTTAGTTGGGCTTGGTCGTACACTGATAGTGAAGCCTCTGATATAATGTCGAAACTAAAATACTTAATTTCCTTAGGATGTATTGTATTTACTTTCGTCATCTACATTGCGATTGCTACAGCAATTTATAAGGTCTGTTTGCGTGCAATTGAACAGAAGTTACTGTTTTAGTTTTCATGCGCTGATTATTCTTCAAACGTTCACAAGTTTTCGACCACTTGTTTAGCAGGCTGTGGTCATTCCAATAAGGCATTCGCTGATGTTAAGCCCTGTAACAATCCACTGTTTATATGTGACGAGTTTCTTAGAATCTTAGGCAACTAATTCAAGACTTTAAAAACGGGCGTCGGTGGTGCAGCGGTTCACCATGCGCTCCCGGATAGAGTGAAATGTGGATTTGAACTCTACCTTACGCAAACGTTTTTGCACACCGCTCAACATTATTGGGTATATTCTAGCATCATAACACCGCAAGTGGCGATCAAATAAAGAGATTTCTGATTCATTACTAATACCCACTATCTGTCAGCATGAAGGGGGGGTTCAATGTCGATAACGACTACCCACGCCAGACCGTTGACGGTTGGCTATTGACAGATAACGCATTGTAGCGTACAAAGAGTGGTGTCAAAACGGGTGTGGTAGTGCAACGGTTCAGCACGCTCACCAGAATAGAGTGAAATGTGGGTTCGAATCCAACTGAAGCAAGCCTTTTTGCACACCACTCAGCATTACTGGGTTATCTCATAACTGTAAAAAAGGAAACCGATCCATCGTCAACATGTCAGTGTGAAGAGAGCGCTGCAATATACGTATCGGTATCGGCGGATGGTTCTGTAAAAGATGTTGATACAATACGAAGTGTAAAAAAAGCCACTATTACTTTCATGACCTAGTGATGCTTAGCTCTACCACCTGTTAGATTCAACAGTAATTGCTAGGGTAGATCAGTCGAGACTGCATAAACAGCTACTTCGTTTCAAAACTTCATCCTGAAAGAAATTTCGTTGAATTAATTCAAAAATAGTGATTTAGGTCACCTGCGTGACAAAAGCAGCTCGCTATTTAATTCTAAATCTTTGAATAAAAAGCGGATTGACTACCGCAAGCAACTGAGGTACGGCTGATTATGACTGCGGCTACTTCGTTTTTGATACTGACTAGTCTGATCACCTTTTGGCATTACTAGAAGCTATTCCTTCCGGAATCGATGTGTACGGTATTTGCTATAAATCTGTATTGGATAATATATTGTGGGCTCAATCCGCTTCTGTACTTGGTGTGCTCAAAGTAAGTCGGTTATAACGAGGACTTTGGATACCTGCTAGTGCAACCGTGGAGCAGTAAATCATTTCCACGGAGAACTGTAGCGTCCAGAATTACTTGATCGCGGAATGAATCGTCATTAAGCTGTAGAGATAGGATTAACTTCATTGCGATATAATTCACTGAATGTGTTAGTAGCTTAATTTCACTTCAACACTTTCATTAGTAGTTAGTCGTACAGTTGATGACTATACAATTTTGATAATACTCGAGCTCACGAAATATTTTCAGATTTCATTCAGAAGTGCAGCAAATGAGTATTCGACTTCATTTGTTGTACAAGAATTTTCATAAAAGGGTTACTAATTATTCGGAAGCATGCTGGCTACAGCTCTACGTGGTCGGTTTTTCACATTACACTTCAATATCGCATCGAATCCAAGAAAAAAGTTGTTTTTCACACGACCACGTATTTTGTGTGTGTGTGTGTGTGTGTGTGTGTGTGTGTGTGTGTGTGTGTGTGTGTGTGTGTGTGTGGTGTGTGTGTGTGTGTGTGTGTGTGTGTGTGTGTGTGTGTGTGTGTGTGTGTGTGTGGTGTGTGTGTGTGTGTGTGTGTGTGTGTGTGTGTGTGTGTGTGTGTATTTCTTTGTTTATTTGTTCATCACCACACAGAGAAAAATCCATACTCCTTGCGGTGATACGAAGAAAGTAATTTCAACTACTTACGAAACAGAGATATCACTGATGTCGTCGGAGGTGTGTCTTGTTCAGCCTTTGTTGATAGTCATTTACTCAAGGTAAAATGGCTGATTTTTGTCTATGATTGTCATACAATAAATGCGAACACTTTCAATGTCCTGCGATAATGACAACTGTTTTGTGGGTATGCTTACCACTCAGCATATCAAAGCTCCTACAGGCGCGCAAAAAGTTTCGGTAACTTAGTATTTTTCCAGTTTTAGCATTAATATAATTTTTTTGGCACTTTCCCGTTAGACGGCGAGGGATAGGAAACCGGTTTCTTTTGCTGAAAAAGGGCTTTTCACAAAATGGTTAATGAATCTCTGTACAGAGTGGTAATCAGACAAAATCACGTTAGACATATGTACGGGTTTTTATTCTTGTCGCGCTGAAATTTAGCTGGACAGGACTTTTTCTTTAGAGTGTTTGTACTTTTTCAATAGGACAAGTTCCAAAGAACTTTAAAAGGGGCTTGCTTTTTGGGAAGCACTTCCGATGGCGCTTCAGAAGAAAGAGAACTGCTGTGTTTTACTCCTCGCCGGACAGAATTCCTTCTTCAGACTATTAGTAATCAATCGATGATGTAAGGTTCAACTATTCTAGCGTACTTATTCTCTGAAAAGACCGCTTCACTGAAGTGTAACAGGGAAAATAAAATCGAGTTTTACACATTTGGCAGAGTGTTTACCGGCTAACCCTTCGTGCGGAGCGAGGTGATCCATTGATCATCTGACGGCGTTAGAGAGGTAGGAGGGAGGGGGGAGGGGGGTGCAACTTGTTATTCAATTCAGAATTTTTTCTCCGCTTTGAAAGATACTCTATAGAAAAAGATTGACTTCGGTACTTACACGTTCATATGCTTTTCGTGCTTCCAGCGGATCGTATGAATGATAGAAATAAAGGCATTCCACCGATGTGAAACACTATTTTACTTTGAATTTTGCGGCCTTATAAAAGGGTGCTTTGAAAAAACCGGTCAAGCATTGCAAAAATTTAAGCTTTGCAGTAATCAATAAAACTCATGTGAAAAATTTTTGTACAGCAAATGAGGTCGACTTCGTTTGTTTCTTTGTAACCGAAAAGTATCGGAGTCCCATTATCAATCAAGGAACTTCAGGTGGTGATATAACGAAATTTTTTTGTTGATAATCTTTTATGAAGCTGCTTTGAACATATAGTGTAGCTGTTATTTTACATTCTCACCACGAATCATCGCGTTCTTGATGAAGCCGAAAGTGTGGAGATCTTAGAAAAAATAAGTATTTATCACAATTACGTATAGGCTAATCATTCAAGAAAAATACTGTTTTTACATATCGAAGTTAAATCGAAGTCGAAGTTGAATGCTTTCTGTCTTTGTTCAAATGTATAAGTAAAAATTGCTATTCAAAGTATTGAATCTCAAATTCTTGATCTTTCATAGAGACAGTTGGAGCTCATCAAAATTACTATTTTAAGTACTCAGTTTATATGCGACATGACCGACCGGTAGTCTGTTTTTTTTTTTCTAGGAAGATCCGACGTACGCGTTAGGCTGTATCAATGAGAGTGTCGTAATTATTAACACCTATCACGTATTATGAGCGCATGTGGCGCAGTGGTTAGAGGTGCCCTGCGTCGCACACGAGGTCAATGGTTCGATCTCGCGCTCATGGCTCACCAAGCCATCCATCCCTCCGGGGTCGGTAAATTGGTACCAGACAGGTCTCACACTTGTCTGGGAGGATAAGCAGCACTGACTAGGTTCAGCGGGAGGCCACCGCGAGTCATTGTATAGGCCAGATATGCATTCAATCACCTCAAACGAAGTTAAAAATTGAAGTCGAATGCATGGCGTATCCCTCATAGATTGATCATCGCCGAGAGCTTTATCCTTTACTTTATTTATCACATATTATTATGTAGCAAACCTGTACCATTTGTCTCTGTATAATAATACAAAGAAAACGAAATTTTGTCCATATTTCTACGATGTGCCGTGGTTTTGCGTAAATAGTGATCATGTTAAACTGAAAAACGATAGCACCTATCAGAGCACTGGTAAGTCGTATCGCGAATTGCACGCGTTGTTGCCAGTGTGACCCTAAACAAGCTATTTGCGTAAGTATTGGGTTGCCTCTTAATTTTTTGCCCACTACTGCTTTATTCAGTTTTTTTCCAGATCGGACTACTTCCAAAGGCTGTAGCATGTTTGAGAATGTTATAGTGGCTTAGACACTTGGATACGGCCGTAGCCCACATTACCCGCCATCTAAAAATGAGTTATCTCGAGAAGATTTCAATAGACACCTCATGTACTGGCTAACCACCTCACACTGCAAAGTTGACTCGCCACATTTTGGAGAAACTGGCTTAATCACGGTGCTAATCACCGTATAGCCCTGGTATTGCCCCTGCAAATTAATAGGTTGAGGAGAAAGTTTCCGGAATTTGCCCATAACTCTAACATGCTCGCATGTTTTATATGCGATTTTCACATGGTTTGAAAACTCGTTTTCTTGTGCATCGATTGATATATAACTCTTCTATACTGCCACAAGATGGAACTGAACCGCGAACAGAAACGACTGTTGATGCTTCACGAGTACAAAGTGGGCACAAATGCCGCTGACACTGTTCGTCGAATCAATGAGGCATGGGGCGAAGGAACTGTTGGAAAGACGGCTGTCTACGATCACTTCATACTCATCCACCATATTCGCCAGACCTGGCACCGAGTGATTACCACCTCTTCCGGTCAATGGAACACTTTCTGCAAGACCAGAAGTTTGATAACACGGGCGAGTTCGAGAAAACTCTTCGAAATTTCTTCAACTCCAAGGACAGTGTTTTCTACCGCCGCGGGATCTTCATGTTGCCAGATCTGTGGCTGAACGTTATCGACTCAGAAGGAGACTACTCTGACTATTAAATTGCCTTTTGTTCGAACTTAATTGATGCATAAATAAAGTTTTTATAAGCAAATATCGGAAACTTTCTCCTCAATCTATTATAATCCTTTCCGCGCCCTGAAGCAGCACCGGAAAAAAATTTGAAGCTACCACTAACTTTATACCAGATAAGTATACAAATATTAGAACTTTTTGTGCACCTCACGTATATGTATGCACATATAATATATATATATATATATCTATATATGTATGTATGGGGCGCCGATTGGACGCATGTGGCGCAGTGGTTAGAGGTGCCCTATGTCGCACACGAGGTCAGTGGTTCGATGTCGCGCTCATGGCTCCCCAAACCATTCGTCCCTTCGGGATCGGTAAAATGGTACCACAGTGGGCTCACACTCGTCTGGGAGGATAAGCAGCAGTGACTCGGTTCAGCGGGAGGCCTCCGCGAGTCATTGTATAGGCCAGATATGCACTCAGTCACCTCAGACGAAGTCAAAAATTGAAGACAGATGCTTGGCGCATCCCTCAGGGATTATCAACGCAAGAAGCTTTATCCTTTATCCTTTTATGGGGCGCAGTGGCAGAGCGGTTGTGATGCTAGCCGCTACGCGCATCGAGTCAAGCTCCATTCCCAACTCTCTTCGGCAGTCAACAACAACGCCCTATGGAACGTCACAGCAAGACGATCATCAAGATTGCAAGGGGACTCGCTCAACCAGTATTCTACACCCTTCAAAAAGAAGACGAAAAACTAATTGAAAGCCAGAAGTTCTGGGATCCGCGCAATAAAAAAAAACTGTGATAACGGATCAGATGACAATAAATAATCATATATATAGTATATATATACTTATATATTTGTATAGCCTCTATACATTTACGAAGTCGCTTGCAAAAATTTCCAATTGTGCTAACACACGTTTCCACCGTAATTCCTTCTCAAGCCCATGTCAGTGCCGTTCTGAGCACGTCCACGCTAATGTAGTGAGCATCTAAGACCTCTTCCTGCGGTAGAGACTACACGGACTTGGACCACGAGGACGACCTCATTGAGTTGAGATGCGGCAAGTTTACATTAGTCAATATTTCTACCCTAAAAGCTTGGAAACAGCTCTTGACTAATATAAGTCTTTGGAAGAACCGAATGCGCAGAAAGCCACTTTGGCAGAAGCGTAAATCCGATGGAGCCGAAGCGCTGAGTTCTTCAAACTGCGGTTTACCCTGAAGAACCTGCTGCTGATAGGTGGCAGCGTTGATTTTGACGTTTCCCTTAATGATGACCAACAGAGTTTTTCGGGTGGCGAAATGCTGTCCCAGACCATCAAAGAAGCCGGAAAAAGCACTGTGGCTTATGATTTTTGCTATTACAATTTCTGCTGACTCTTCTTGAAAAGTTGACGTTGATTTTGGCGATTGTGAAGTGTTTTGATTGTGGATTTCTTCACATTCGTTTAATGCACCACCAACAGCCGTGTATCAGCTATTAAGCGAATCGAATCAGCTTGTGAAAGACATTCTTTTGTCACCTTTTGTCTAAAAGGTGAGAACGAAAGATGTTGTAGCTACGCAGCTCCAGCTTTTTTGACAACGTTCCGCAAGCTCCGCTCGCTGATCCCGAGCTTCTCTGCAATTTTGCGCTTCAAACACTCCGGATTCCATAAAATTTAGCTAAGGATTATCTGAAAGTTTTTCGGAGAAAACGATATGGTTGGGCGACGTTATCTGGGGCGATCTTCCATCTCTCCAGTGTTTATGAAACTTTTCAAGGCTTTGTAGGCACTTTCTAGTTTGAAACCTGTTGTTGCAACAATGTCGACCGTTTTCATTCTCTTTTTGTGTAACTCAAAACTAATATACATTGATTTTTACGATCCATGACAAACTCAACTAAAAACAGTCAAGCAAATAAAACACATTCTAAACCAAAATTAAACTAAGAGTCCAGCAAAATTATCCGAATTAATAAAAAATTATATCGACGCGAAAATTGAGAAAATGAAAAATGACAGAGCCTTTTCGCACCATATATATATATATATATATATATATATATATATGTATATATAAAATGAAGCTTTCGGCGTTGATCCATCCTTGAGGGATGCGCCATACAATCGGCTTCAATTTTTAACTTAGTTTGAGGTGATTGAATGCATACTTGGCCTTTACAATGACTCGCTGTGGCCTCCCGCTGCACCGGATCAGTGCTATTCATCCTCTCAAACAAGTATGAGATCAGTGTGCTACCAATTTATTTATTCCGGATGGATGGATGACTTGGTGAGCCATGAGCGTGACGCGAGATTGAAGCATCGACGTTGAGTATGACGCAGAACACTTCTACCTAGTGCGCCACATGCGCTCTTATATATATGTAAATATGCATATGTATTATTTGTTGCTGTTTTTGGCATATATATTATAGATGTATACCATTCTAGAAAAAATATCGAATTAAGTCTGTGAAATGTTTTAGCAGCTTTTTCTCTGCCAGACTGTTGCCACGAATGAATTTATAAACCAAGCGTCCAAAAGATGGCTTTCGATCAAAGAAGATATAGTATTGAAATAGATAATCCCATCAAAATGCGTCGCTTTCAGTGCACGCGCAGCTAGAAGTAACATTCATGATTGAATCAGAAAACACCGTAGAACATGAGGTAGATGAAAATTTTTTGTACGACCGTTCCTGCCTAAACGAAAAATTGCATAGTCTACTCAATTGCCATGGAGATTACTCCATATTCGCATAGGACATAGATCCCAGAAATTTGAACTTCAACAACATAATCCATTCTCTACGCGCACCAAACAGGCGCATAAAATAAGAAATTTCGAAGTAGTTGTTTGATGTGATAGTACTCCATCTTAAGTTTTGGTTGAATTTGCCGTTTGATTTTGGAATATGCTCTTAAATAGTCGCGCTTATGTTGTACATCATTCTGATGCGCATTTCTACTTCAGCTCTTCTTGCTAATAACGATTACTCGCTGTTTCTCTTATATTTATTTTGGACTACGGAAAGAATGTTAGGCTAAACAAATCGGAGTGATTTCCTTAGATGGGTTTAAATATGTCGGAACTGCTAATCGTGTGGTGCAGTGGTGGCTCATTCAAAAAGGCTTTGTGAAAAAGACCTAAGCCTCTACGATGAGAAACGTCAAAGAGAAAACCGTTTGAGAGCAAACATCAAAACTAAGCTGCTCAAAGCTACATGACATATTTCAGAAAGTTTCAACGTCGCCCATTTTACAGCCATTCCTCATCTGAAACATTCGTAGAATTATTTGCAGTTTCAGACCGGCTTGAAATCGCTATTACTTTTGCACTGACATTCAAAACATGTAAAGCAAGACTCTTGACGTGTTCTGCATAAATTTCAAATATAGAAATCACGCCGCAGAATATTGCCTTTTCATCAGACGTGGGCTTGTGAATGCCCGACCTGTGAGCAGACATTACCTTACTGCTATCGAAGCTGCAGTACAAAAATAATGCTTTTCAGCAACCCACGTCATACCTATACAAAAGTTTCAACAATGCGGCATTATCACCAGAGCTGCTCACTGCTGCACCACAATAGATGATGAAGTGCCCCAATTATTTGGGCAAGGCAGACATACCTCCTCTTGGGAAATTCCGACCAAATCTTCATTTCGCTGATGCCACGTCATCTTTATGCAAAGAATACTAAGGCGGAGACGATGTTTCATTAAGTCAACAAAACGGTAGAGAATTGAGCTGTGCATAAACAGAATTTGTGGAAAATCCATGGTGCGAAGTTGAGGAAATTAAACTATGGTTTTCTCATCAAAGCGACCACTTCGTACCTAGCACATCCAATGAACATCGAGAACAATAAGGAGGGCAACATGGGCCGCCTTCGGACTTTTTGAAGAAGCTACGAGCAAATAGCGAGCCTATCCCAAGCCTCTCGGTCACCTATTCGATTCAACAATTTTTCCAGAGCTCCAATATGCAGCAGAGATGTTGGCTGATACAACGACGACGATACAAAAATCTACGCACCACTTGCATGACGCTTGAACGACGTTTCGTCAAATTTAATCGCTACTCAAAACATCTAGCCCGCGAGCGCAGCTCAGATCATCGAAGTTGTCTCACCTTTGTGATTTCGAGTTTTTTATACTGACAGCGAGACATATATGAGCTGCTCGCATAATAGGAAGAACAGATGACAAATGGACAAAAAAAACTGCGAAGTGGACTCCAAGAAAATGTAAACATCCTCGGAAGACCAGTCAGACGAAAGCCAAACGTGTACGTGGCTAGCTCCAACCATTTCCAAGGCCATAGCAGCAAGTTCGGAATTACGAGATGTGCCTCACGTACACCTCCGTGCTCGATATGCGCTGCCACAACGGTAGTGCGAGAGAGATGCTAGTGGAAACTATGCTGAGGCTCGCATTGTTAGTGAAGACGAGGCGTCCCAAAGATACGAAACCGTTCCTTCTGATTCACCTGCATCACCTGTCGTCCCGTTGATCGTCAAGTGACTCGAGCGAATACCAACGACACTTCCATTTTCCCCTATCGCGTGTAAGAGTAGCTCAGTGAGTCCACCTCGCTCTAGTGATTTGCCGAGCATTACATCTTTCTTCTGTAGCTTCCGTGAAGAAATTGGTCAGTGGTCTTCCTGTAGAGCACTTGATGTCCCGAGGAATCCAGTCGGTAATGGCTCTCGTCCATCGTTTGTCGTTGGAGCGCATGACGTGTCCGGCTCACCTTATTTTCACATCGTTATCGTTAGATTTAGTTGAAGACCAATCTTTCCACAGGTGTTATCGAGATCGGTCAACATTCGCTCCGTTTGGCTGATGTTTGGTGGTATGAGAACGTTATCGTCAGCAAAGCGAAGATCGTTTAATTGTCGACTGTCAATTTCACTTCCATGTCGTCCCATTCTGTTCGCATGACTTTCGGAGGGTGCAGTGAATAGTTTTGGAGAAATTGTATCGCCTTGTCGAACCCCTCTTCTTACGTCAATGATGATCATATAGAATGGAGATATTTTGGTCGCGAAATCTTTATGAAGCTCAAGAAGGATCGTTATGTGCCGAGTAGGGAAGCCCTGGTTAACTAGAGCCTCTAGAACCGCTTCTGTTTCTACTGAATCGAAGGCATTCTTCGTATCGATGAAAGTGAGACAGAGTGGTTGTTTGTACTCTTGTGAAACTTCAATGAGTCTTGTAATCGTGTGATGTGGTCCATGGTACTAGATCCTTTTCGGAACCCTGCTTGCTCGCATGGCTGTCCTTGGTCCAGTGTTGTCAATCCTGTTTCGGATGACTCGAGTAAAGAATTTATAGACAACGGACAGCAAGCATATTGGGCGATAATTGCCTATATCGTGAAGATCTCCCTTTTTGAACAACAATACGGTCTTGCTGGTTCTCTATTAAATAGAGACCTTGCATTCTGACAGGTAACGAGTGAAGAGCCGAGCCAGGGTGTTGATGAGTACTGGCGGCAGGTTTTTCAGGTGTTCTGGTCCAATCCTGTCTTGACCGAGTGTTGTTCTTTTCTTCATCGACGATACAGCATGTCGCATTTCTGAAGGGACGACCGGTGGAACGACATATTCGTCCTTTTCAATTTATATGGCGGTAAAAGGACATGGCTAGCGGAGAGATCCGAGTAGTATCGGTGGACGATTTTCTCCATAGCCTTTCTCGAAGCTGTAACTGTCCCGTCAGGGTATCGGAGTGCAATCATCTTGCTCTTATAGTTGGCGAAGCCTCGTTGGGGCTTGCAAATGCTCTTCCCAGCTTCTGCAGCTTCTGTCATAACTGCTGCTCTTCTCTCTTTAAGGTCTTCTTTTATCGCTTCTCTGCAGCGTTTCGCAAGTTTGGACGTTGAGATTCGGTTGCCTGTAACTCGTACGATTTCACGTTGATGTATCAGCTCGAGTGTCTGCGGAGACAAGCGTCTCTTCGTGACCTTAGATCTCTCGGCTTCTATAGCGCTAGCGTGAAGATATTCAACGAGTCGATCGTATTCTTTGTCGATGTTGTCGACAATGGTATCTTTCCAAGAGCCGAGTAATGATTGAATACATCTCAGTTTATGGTGGTTCTGGGACTTCGTTGTTTGAATTTAGCGGCTTTCTCTCCTCTCCTCGAAGAACGGAACTTGGCATAAAGGAGGCCATGGTTTGATCCCGATTACAACTTAGCAACAACAGCGGCATTGGTCAGGCAAAACCTTCGATTTACCAAGATTTGTTCTATTTCGTTATGGTACTCCGTTTCGATAGATAATTTGCTATTCAAACGGAAATTTACCGTTTGAATAGCAAATTATCGATCGCCTCGCCTCACTCCGCCCCTGCCATGCCCCTATCACAGCTCCCGCCTTGTCGAATAGTCGCCAATAAAAAGTGTATAATACTATCATATTTCCTGCTGAACCGTATATCCAGAAAACAAGAGCATGGCTCGAATCAGAAGCATAGCGCTATCAAGGAATTGACAATAGTCTAAAGGAGGAGCTCTGTTCGGAGAGGTTGAAGCACAAATCAAAAGACCAGTGAAAATCAAAAATCAGGAGAGCTTTTTAGAATGCAAACACATTTTTGAGTTTTTCAAAAGTTGTGCCATACCCTTAGTATTACCACTCTAAGGAAGGATTTTCTTCCAGCGAAATATGAGCGAGATCAGAGAAAAAGCACGTGGTTTCACGAAACATGAGTTTATTTTGAATGCTACATCGTTATAAAAGGTTTTTTTCAGAAACGACTATGTGGTGCCATAGCCTCAAGTCTCAACTTTCGAATGGTTACTGACACTCCTATCAAAAGCTCCTCTCCAGCGAATGTGATCGGTTTTTCCTTTGTTCCCTCCTAATCGGAAGGAACCTGCGAAACTTCAAACTCTAGAAGGAATTATGTCCTTAGTTTACCCTTTCCAAGGGTGCATGCCAAACAGTTGTAATACCGCGGCTCCTAATCTGCATTCACTCTTTTCGCTGTGCAATTGGTTAGCACGCGATCCCGAAGAGTGTGAAATGCGATTCGTTCTAAGATTCAACATTTTCATAGCTCCAATATATATATATATATGTGTCGTTTGAAAAAAAGCAGTTTTAAGAATTTCCCTTGTAATAAAACTATTAAAAAAAACTAGCAGTTGATTAGCCGAGGTTCAACTGCGCGTTTTTTCTCGTATTAGTGATACTAGATAGGTATGGCTCGGATTACGGAGAAGAAACCGTAATAAAGGTAATCAATTTTTGCACCACAGAGCGGAGCGTTTGCCGTTTATCAAATCTTTATGGATGCTAGAAGTACAGGGTTCCATTAAGCATCTTGAAAATGATTAATTTTATGTCCTGCAGTACATATTGCTGTATTCCAATAATGAATGAAGTGTTTTTGTTCCATCAGAATAATGTCAGATAAGAAGTGTCTCATGTATTGCGCTCAGCTGCTCATTGAGAATTAAAAGTTCAATGCTATTCATCAACAGTGCTCCTGATTTTTCTCGGCCCTCAATTTACTGACAACTGATTTCTTTTAACATGAAAGTCTTCTACCTATTAGAAGATGTCACTCATTTTTTACCTGAATTTGCTTAATGATATGACGCGTTATTGCTTTACCAATGCCAGTCGATACATTTCGGAGTTTCTGCGTATGAATAGTCGCTCTTTTGCATTGTTTGCATCCGAACTCGTCTGAAAACGAATTAGTTAAATGCTAGACAATTTATATATACATATACATATATATATATATATATATATCGATCTCAGCCGAATATGACGTAACGGAAATAACGCAAACTAAATTTCATGGGCTCCCCACTTGTGAATGTGCCTCTTCCAATTCCTCATTTTTCTCAATCCATCTGTGCACAGAACATTGTCATTTGTCACATATTTCTAAAAAAACGGTGAGCACATTTTTCCGTATATAGTCTGGAGCAACTTGTTTATCTTATGCTTATTTTTGAATGCTCTCCTCAAACAATTGTGCAAAAAAGTGTTTCTGTTGACGTTCCCTATAATTTGCATCGTCAATCGCAGCTATTCATCCCTTTATTGATCTGCTTTGCTCTCACTGATTCAACTTTTGATGAAAAATTTCAAGCGAAATACGGGTAATATAATGCGAGGCGATGTGAAAGGTTAGGTTCATTTCCCCATATCTAGACGATTCGAGCATTTCATTTCCACATAATCGCTCGCATTTTTAGCAATTATGCTAGCTAAGTAACCTTTTCCGACGATTACCGGTTATAGCAGTGCGAAAAAATAGGCTTTAGATAAAGTGATAAATCATAGATTATAAACGGACCTTTACCAACCTCAACATACCAATCCATAATAATTTCTTTGAGAATTAGGTAATACCACATCGTTGATAAATAAACTTTATTCGACTAAAGTTTTGGAGTCTTCGTCTTTTTTAGAGCAACTGATTCAACAGTTGTTCACAGCTGTCATCTCCATTATAAATCTTCATCTTCGTTGCCGCTCGAGTCGAATTTATCCTTGGTATAGCACCTCTCCAATAAGAACGTCACTCGGCGATCTCTTTTTAAACAGGATCGCTGCTACGCTGATTGCCTTTTGGTTGTGATTTGTTTTCCCCGAGTAAACTATCCTGCAGCAAATTACCTCACAAGCCAATTTTACAGCAAAATTTGCACAAAACTGGTGAATCCTCTGCAAGATCAGTGGCCGACGTTTCGGACAGCTGCCCATTCAGAGTCCTTCAGCTACTTATTGGGTAAGGCCACGATTTGTCATCACACGCTGTTTACTTACTCATAGCACACGTTTTTAGAAAAGAAGAATGTAAAACGAGAACTGCTCTTTTATATGATGCATAGTTTGAGAATCTTCAGAAAGCATAAAGCTTTTGGCGTTGATCGATCCCTAAGGGATGCGCCATGTATTCGTCTTTAATTTTTACCTTCGTTTATGGTGACTGAGTGCATATCTGGCACATGCAATGCTAAACAGAAGAAACTATTCATTTATTCAAACTATGCCGAGGTTAATAGATAGTCGGTCTTGGAATTTACTATGTATGTACATGTATGAGAATATCTTCCACTTGTTTTTGTGCGACAAGTTCGCTCTTCACAATTACATAATTATGCTCTAAAACCTTTGAGGGAGGTCCACAGAAATGAGCCCTTTCGTGGACATCACCTGTTATATTTATAGCAATGTATATATACTAGCAGAATGGTTGATAAGTACGCCACAAGATACTCATAGTTGTAATTTCGTATCATGGATTCACTAACATCCCTTCAGGCCGCTTATAGAGATATTTGAAAGGAGTCAATTTAGCGAATTTTATCTCGCTACGATTGCGTTGAGTGCGTGGCGCACCCTCAAGGGATTGATAAATGCCATACACTTTTATGAACTCGACGTATTCGGTATACTATTGTCTTTCAAAAAAAGTTGACATCAAAGCTTCTAAAGCAGTTTAATAGAAAATAAGCCAAAAGATTCTGCATATTTTGCGGCTTCCGATTTATTTTTACTGTAACTTCAGCTATATGTCTACAGAGAACGATCGATCACTTCAGCACTCGTTACAGCCGAAAATCAGGTTACAAGGCAATAGTTCCAACAGTGGACACGCCAGTCCTCGGAAGACGTCTGATCGATGCACGGAATGCATTCACTCTACCGGATGGATTGAGGTCAGATCTAAACAGAATTGCAGTGCAAAAAAAATCTACACTTCACTTAGGTTATATATGACTCATTGTAAAATTTCCTAAACAGTTGGTCAACAAACGTAGGCGCAATATGATATCATTAGATCAATTACATTCTGCCGTAGTTTAAACAAGCCGATAAGTTGTGTAATTGTACTAATGATTTTCGCATCAGAAGCGATTGCTAAACGGGGGAGTGTACCGGAACGAAGAGAAGGTAGCAGAGGAGGTGCAGCGAGTCACTAGTGATGCAGTTTATGACAAAGTAGGCGATGAGCAGAGAGATGGTTCGATCCCTTCCTCTATTCTATTTCCTCTATTCTCGTGCTCTGAATCAACTGTGTGCCTCGAGAAACGCCTCAGCTTAGCCAAATCTAAAATCGCTAGGAGAATCGTCTCAATCAGCCTTGTATAACATTCGTGGAGAAGGCGAAATCGTCAAGCAGCAGTAGAAGTAACGCGTGAAATATTTTGAGTCACCTTTCGTTTCTAGTGTTCCCTTGAGACCACGCTCAAATTTCAACATATCTCGTAATTATTATTCAAGCCAACATGTCATGTGATGTGTTACATGGGCTGGGTTATGGAACCCGATACATGTGTTTCGACCTTAACGGTCTCATCAGTCGGCGGTACACTTGTCTTTAACCAATCCTCTCGAGACTCTCAGTCCCCTATACTAAGAGTAGGCGACGACGAACATTTTACACTGTATGACAGATGAAATTATCTTTGAACTCACAGTGTTGTACATTCGATTGCTCTTGGCTGGTATCGTTAGTGTATCATGTTCGTCGTCGCCTACTTCTGGTATAGGAGACTGAGCGCTCCGAAAGGGTTGGCTAGAGACAAAGGGCACTTGCTCGACTGATAAGACCGTCATAGTTGAAGCACGTGTATCGGGCTCTATATAAGTCAGCCCATTTAACAGAGCATATGTATGTTGACTCAAATAATAATTACGAGATATTTCAAGTTCAGTTGGACATTAGACAGAGTTTATTCACCGAAATAAAGCGACGATTTCGATTTAATGAACTCGCGTTCTAGAAGTTCTAAACTTCATTCTTCTTAAACTACTTGAAGTTGGCTATCGAGTGGCTGAACTCATTTGGAAAGCTTGATCGTTTTCAACAGACATTTAGTAACACATAACTTGAAGTTTTCTAGTTACAAGAGGAAAAGAATTTTTTTGACTTATAATAAAGTTTATAATTTCTTGAGCTTCAGCAATAGTCGAAATTTCTTCTGGTCGTCCAACACCTGACGTACCATGAGGAACTATAATGTACGTAAATGGGACAAGTATGTACCATTCACACCATTTCTTAGCCCCTTTAACACTATTTCTGAGCCCTTTCCCTATTTTTGTGGATCGAATAATGAACGACGATCTCAAAAAGTCATTTCTCTAAAGCTTTACTAATAAAATTAACATTGGTTTCAATACGACGTTATTATTGTGCGGTGCGTTAGATGCTAAGCGGAATTGAACAAACGGCTTCATTAAAACCAGCAATCTTTGAAAAAAAAGTTCTTTTCTTCAAGAATAGTAGAATTTGCCTCAGTAACATATGCGAGATTTCGATACGTTTTATTGGAAACAGAGGCGATTTAAAGACAGATGCATTCATCCTCTCATTTTATTCGCCTTTCTCATTAATCACTTATCCCATTTTGCATGGTATTTTTTGCAAAAATCACCTTAAATTACCAGATTCACAAATGGAAGTGGGAAGGTTTATAGCTCTCCAGTCGTGCACTTAATATTAACCTCATTAGTTTCGTGAGTTAACTAATATCATCTTCTCTTTACTCAAAAGATAGAAGGATAAAGCTCTCGGCGTTCGATAGTGTTTAATTTTGACTTCATTTGAGGTGAGTAATGCAGACTTGGCTTTTACAATGGCTCACCGTGGCCTCCCGCTGAACCGATTCAGTGCTGCTTATCCTCCAATGGAAGTCTGAGACTACTCTAGTACGAATGTACCGACCCCGGAGGATGGATAGTTTGGTGGGCTATGAGCACGAAATTGAACTACTGACCTCGTGTGCGACACTGAGCACCTCTAACCACTGCGTCACATGCTCTCATTTTTTGAAAATATACTAAAGAACCTTTATAAAAGAATATTCTCCAAGATATTTTATCTATTTATTTGATCGGTTGGCTCAAATAATAATGAAGAGATCTATTGAACTTTGTGCGTGGTCTTAACAGAACACTAAAAATAAAGATGTATTATGATAAACTATCAGCCAAAGAGCAATCGACTGTGCAACACTGTATGTTCGGGTCAACATGTCGTGTGGTCTAGTAATGGAATCTTGTACAGCCCGGTACACTTGACTTAGAGTGTAAATCGTCCGTCTTCGTTACCTCTCCTAAGGGAGAGTAAAGACTCCCGAGATGATTGGCTAAAAAGATTTAAAAACCACTGGTCCTGCTCGAATGACGAGACTGTAAGGTTGAAACACGTGTATCGGGGCGCCCATTATTAGATCACACGACATGTTGACTCAAATAATGATTATAAGATATAATCGATCGGTTTCGAAGTTTTCTCACTGCAGGACGCAACGTTTTTAGCATTCAATTCGTTTTTCTTTGCCGTCTCACACATGTAGAATAATGGTTGAGAACGCCTCCTTACAATCTCATGATAGCATGGCTGTCACATTCTATCATAGTATGCTTTTTGTTTAGTAAAATCGAAGATAAAGGGGAATTCGGTTTGCAAATCGTTATTACTGCTCAAGATTGAGAGCTTGTAAGTAGCACATTGATCATCGTTAATATAAAGATTTCACAACCCCTTAATCGCTATCCTAGAACAATATTACTATCGGCGTAATAAAAAGAACACGACAAGGCGATACCTTTTCGCAATAATTGATTATCTTCCTAATTTGAATGTCATTTAAGTATTCGATTTTGCCAATGTATAGTACAACTAGGTAGTTGTTTATCACACCCTCTTTACTTTGTAATGACTTTGTTCTTACAACATCATCCATCAGCTAATTTCATTGAGGAGCGGTTGCGACACAGCTTGTGGTTTTATTAGACTCTGAGAATCCCGCAAAAAAGATGTTTGTGAGGAATAGATTCGTTTTGAATGCTTTATTCAAACTTAACCAAATGGTCATATATAAGCAATTTCATAAAGGCCATCTAAGTGGCTGAAGTAACAAACAACGACGGCCGAAATCGGCCCTTGTCGCACACCGCATGTGCGGCGTGGCGGAGTCTGTACTATCAGCTCTGCAATGGAAATATGGTAGTTTGTTTAAAAATATGAGGTACTGAGGGGATATCATCGTGATAAAATGATGAAATATAACAGGAGATACTTCGGTGAAAGTTTTATATTTCACTGAAGTACCCCTCTATGGAAAAATCACCTAAGTTTAGAACGGGAAAAGCAATTACTGTGGAAAGGAACTTATTTCCAGTCGTTATAAAACTACAATGCTGTCTTTTTTACCCATGCTTTTCTCTTTCCCACTATTTTTGCTTTGTCAAAAAACTTCTATAGCCCGTTCTACAACGAGAAAGGCCACGTTTTACAGTCAGAGTTCGTTTTTGTCAACTTCACAATGTATTTTTTGGCATTACAAAGTAAAATTCTGATTCCAAGATAATTATCGAAATAGAATGATCATTGTGATGGAAATTTATAGAAAAGACTCCTATAAAAAGTTTAAAGTAAAGGAATGCTCACGCATC
The DNA here is from genome assembly GCA_019055375.1 of Parelaphostrongylus tenuis. NCBI lineage: Eukaryota > Metazoa > Nematoda > Chromadorea > Rhabditida > Metastrongylidae > Parelaphostrongylus > Parelaphostrongylus tenuis. Next base: position 51,072 of record JAHQIW010004178.1, on the reverse strand, counting down.
AAAAAATTCTATGTCTCAACGAAAAAACCGCTTTCTGCAAGGATAAACATTCTTTTCTGATTCCATGTAACACTTTTCCTAGTTTATTGATGTTTTTATTAGTAATTCGATAACCTGAATAACGCCGCTTTGATAGTAAGCCTGGTTCCTGAAAGAACCACATTACTACGTTATACTGAAGGAGAAGATTCTTGTTTCGCCCTCACGATGTTTCAACTTCACAACAAAATTTTTTACTATCTTTCCTAACAATAAGCTTTGATTTTAGGCAAAGTTTATTGCTAGGAAAGATAGTTCATCGTCAGAGAGGTTTTTACAAAAGTACTTTTAGTAGAAACAGCGCCTAGATATTTAGAATCTTCTCTGACCAGATTACGAAGCTAAGAACGCGCGAAATGCTCTTACCATTACTCAGTCTTCTTGAGGAGTGGTGATATGGCAGCTATCTGATCAGTCTGGTCCATCAGCGACTTTCTCCTTTTGTATATCTCGACGACTTCACTTGTGCGTAGGGATTTTTGGCAGTGCCGTGGAGCTGTTGGAAGCACTGTGACGTCTCTTCTGTCCTTGAATCGCAGAACCATACACCATTTTGATTCTACATGGCTTTCCACTCGTCCTTGCCCAGTTTTCCATCCATAACCTTCTTAGGCAAGCCTTTCCTGCTCTTTCTGCATGTTTCAATAAAGTATGTATTGCTTTGCAGCAGACTCTCAGCTAGGGCGACGCTGGAGTACCCGTTATCGGCAAAGAGGTGCCTTCTTTCATTCAGAAGATACTTCATTAGATCCATTACCACTAAATCTGCAAGTGGCTCGTTCGGTGTCGGGTTTTGCATGTGTATCCACCTTCACCACAAAGTTTGAGTCGCTTTAATCCTTATCTGTTTTAATTGCAAATTACATACTGGCGCAATTTAATTTGTCTTCTTAATGGCACCATCGCCTCATCGATACACACGTCTCTCCATGGTATGAATGGATCCTTACATTTGCTATTGACAAGTTCCAGCAATGGTCTTATTTTGTGTAACTTATAATTTACATCGTGACCCATACTGGCAATCGTATAATGGTCACTTTGAGGCACAAGCCCAAGAATATCTTAATTTCTGTAATCGTTGTGTCCTTCCATCCTTCCTTTTTTTGATGACCATATAAAGTGGTCTGCTCAACAATCAACTCCCAAGCGTTCTTCATAAACAGTTTATGAAATTCCACTGGAATATCACACCCGAGCAATGCTAGATTTATTAGGCAAACTTCCATTCAACACTTCTGATTATCGGCATTAGAATAGTCTGCCATGAGTTCTCTACATATAGGATATCTTGTATAGAGTGTATAACGACGTCCACAGCTATATACCCCATATCTTGCGGCAGATATACATATATACAGAGAAATATGTATATTTCTCATGCAGCTAATTCTACATTAAAAGGACGGGGCGGCTCATGTCTCTCATATGTTGATCAACTTTGTATACTACCTGCATGATCTTGTTGAGGTGAACAGTGGAAATGGGAACTGGAGGAGGCACAAAAAATTGTCTTGAGAGAAAGCTAGTGGAAAGAAATGCGTAGGATACAGGAATTAGTGCTCTTAGTGTTACTCACCACTTGTTCTTGAGTGCATAAGAAGTTTTATGTTGATTCATTCATTTTCTTTTCATTCATTTGAAATACTTTGTGGTTTTATATGAAGATGAGTTGTTATTGGTGAATATGACCAAAATATGAATATATATGATAACATAACGATGTCCAGTAACAGTTCGAAAGATCATTTTACACGAAGCTTTGGGTGGAAATATTGCCATTGTTTTTGCTACAATAAATTTCATGGGTGTCTCTTCTATTATGTTTAATCGCTCACTGCGGACGTAGTTTCCTTTAGTAGCTATAAAGATCTATTTTTTCATTGGAAAACTTTCCAACGTCAGTGCTGACGTCGCGTATGTGGCGGCGAGACGAGCATGATTTCAACGTTGTTGCCAACGTGTTAAGCAGGGAAACATTGACGCCTTGAGAAGCTTTTATGAGTACCAAAAAAGTAATGCAGAGAAGAAATTTGCGATTGCGTGACTATCTTCTTGGCTAAATATCTGCTCTACTTTATCATAAAACTAAACTATAAAACTACATCAGGCACTCGGCCGCCTTGTTACCACATAAGCAGTAGATCGTGCAGCTTTACAGAGTGTGTGATCGAAATACCAGTGTTAGGCCTGTTCATTTCACAAGGAGGGAAGGAGAAGTTCTAGTCAACGCCAACGATGGAAATTCAGAGGTTTTGCTCTACACGGAGGGCTATCAAATATCCGGTTGCCAGACACGTAATAGGTTCAACGACGGCTTATCAGGAAGTCATCACTAACAGAAATTCCAAAGGATGTCGGACGCACAACAGGTAAACCGCCAAGCCGATTGTGAGCTTTTGTCGATACAGGCGTAGAGAAAAAATAGTATGTTGGAAAACTAATACAGCGCGAAGAACTCAGATTCTCTTAGACGTTATAGCGGATAGAAGATTTACTACGTCAACTCGAGCTAATTGACGTTCAGCTACACACCAGGTGATGCAGATGGTCCAGTGGCGTAGAAGAAGATAGTCACCACCACTTTTTGTCATATTGAGGCCGTAAAAAGTTGTAAATAATCACATTTATGTCATTATTTCGCAATCAAAATCATCACGCTACTTATCTTTTTGTGTGGTTACTGTGAGACTCGCTCAGATATCGTCGCCCTCTCTACACGGAACCAAGTCGACTCCACCCACATTCCAGCAGCGTTTTGATTACCTCGCAGATATGCTTTTCAGACGTTGTTCAGTATGCTTACAACCTGGCTTCAATTTCCGAAACGTCGCTCGAGTCCTGATCTGAAGTTCTTGATATTTACAGACGATTCTGATGTGGATTATCTGACACAATGAGCGAGAAATCAGTGGAGTCGCATAGTTCCTTAATCGTTGGTATAGTATATAATATTTTCCCCCTTCTGCTACTAGTTGTTTACCTGATTTTCAACGTGGTTAGTCTGTAGTTTTTCTCTCCTCTCTTCTGTCCGGCAAATTATGGAAGATTATTGGTGAAGAGACGTCTAAGTGGGCTTTTGTATAGCGTTTTTCTAGATTTTACACCAAAAGGACGAATTCCGTAAACTTGTGGCATTTCGTTTGATGTTTTATATTGGAGTTCTCGACTGTGTTCAATTGATTTGTCATAGCTTTAGTGGAATTCTCACCATATGGCCAAGTATCAGTACCCACCTTCCAATCCTCAATCAGGTACGATAAGGTGCCGTTCAGTATATCATTTACGATTTGTATGTTGGTGAGCTGGCAAGTTTGTCTAGTGGAGCACAAATAACAAATCTACTTAGTGGAGCAATACAACACAAAATTATAGGCGATAATCTATTTGTCTTTGAAAAAACGATAATTCGATATTCTTCGACATATTCAGAACTTTCAGCTAAGCATAGATCAAATAAATCACCACTTTCTTTACGAATCGGTATGTGGCTGTTAGCAGCAATTCTTTTCAATGAAATACCGACCAATGTTTCGACGAATCATAATCCCCAGAGCACGGTAAGGTGTAAATGGCGCAAATCTAGTCAGTTGAGCATTTTCATAACCTCAACATGAGCGACTTATTACGTAAATGTCATTCTCAAAGTGAGCGACTTCTCAAAAGGCTCACTGTTCTTGTGAACAGGTCTTCCAGTTAACATGGAAATAAGATAGTCGTACACTGGCGATGAATGTGAGTTACTCTGATCAAAAAAATCACTCTCAGTTATGTTACGAGCTCACAGACGAACACAAGTCAGTCACTCTGAGGTTCACTTTTTGGATTTCTAGCTATTATCAAACACACTTTGAGGTTTAACGATTTGAAAGATTAAATCCTGACAATCATAAATTTCTTAAGAATGTGCTTTTCATACACACGCGAAGCGGTCTAACCGTTTCACCAATGCATTCCCTTCCACAATCAGTTAAAGAGGTTAGAGACACTGTACGAGCTGATTGTCATCAATTCAACCATTCGGGTGCATTATACATCTATATAATTCCAATAGAGCGCCATATAGCTGGTCATCAAGTATTTGTTGTCTTGAAAAATTCGGCGACATTTCAATCACTTTTATCAACTCCCTCATCTCAGCACGTTCAAGAGCTTCATTTTTCGCCTAGAAAAAGCGATTCAATAACAGTGCTCTAGGTAACTAATAAAATATAGGCTTTCATCGTCAAAAAAAGAGTTTATCTCCAGCGAGTTATACAATATAAACGAAGAGAATTTGATAAAGTTTTTTGAAGCTAAAGCAGTACCATTACTTTCCCTTAAACTTTTAATTTTATGAAGGGAAAAAACCAAACTCTCACAAAAAAAGTCGTACTTTAACTTTTCAGGCTATATTATTTATTATTATTCACACTATTGTTATACTTACCATTTTCTTTAGATCTGAATATATTTTATTGAGAATAAAGGCAGAATGAACGAAGCATAATTTTTAATATACCTGTTGTGTTGAAGCGTGGTCTTTTCTCAGATCTATCCTAAGCAATCACCGTTTCGTATGTATTGAATATGAATATGATCACTCTTTCTGATCTCTTATCGTGCGAGTAATTTCGCTGTGCCAGTACCGAACATAGTTATCAAAACTACTTTATTATTTGAAGCATGAGAAAAGGACATAGCCTGACGATGACGCCGAAAAGGGGGGCGCCGTGGCCGGGTGCTTGTGATCTGATCACGGCGCGCGTGGAGCAGAGCTCCACTCCTTACCCCTACCTGGTAGTCAACAACAACGTTTCATGGGACTCCACAGCAAGGCTATCTTTTATGCAACTATGCAAGGAAACTCGCTCAACCGGTATTCAACGCATTCAAGAAGACGAAAAACGAATTGAATGCTAGAAGTACTGGGATCTGCATGGTGGAAAAAAAAAACGCTGAGGTAACGGATTTAATAAAGTGCTAAGGCTAAGCATGAAAAAAAGGCGATCAGTGTGCTTTTGTTATTTGATTTAAAATACCATTTGACTGAGCGGCTGTTTTGAATCAGATTGACTTGGACATGTAGAAAACGAAGAGATCATTTCGTCCTCCGCATCCTGTTCTAACATTTCAAGAAAACGTGTACTCTGCTTTTTTAAACTTTTGGTAACCATGTAATAGCTTGCCTCCTGGAAATTTAAGTAATGAATTTCGTTTTCTCAAGATACTTCTAACTGCGCTGTGGGAGAAAGAATAAATTTAGGCATCCGTCTGTTACAGGGTGACAAATGAAAACTCTATTTCTTCCTTTGGACAAGAATTTTTTGTTAGAGTGATAATAATCATTGGACAGCTCGAATCGATGGCTTTTGTACTAAGTGCTCGTTTCTCCAGAAAACCTTTAAATGACGTTGTAACAGGAAAAAAAATTAGGGTTTGCCACAGGCATATTTCTCACAGGGCGCAACTTTCCCTTGATTATGAGTAACAATTCGATAGCGTAAGCTTTGATGATTCCATCGCTGTGCCTTCTTTTTATGAATGCAGCTTGAATGCAATTTGTCAGAAAAGATAGGATTGATTTTCACATATTCGGCGGTCTTAGTTGGCTTATGTATGTGCGTGTTCGGGGCCTTCAGTGGATTATATGAGACGATCGATAGTTTGGATTGGCGCGCTACACATTTGGAATGAAATGTTTATTATTTAATTTGAGATTTTTTCTCCTTTTGAGTGAACCGCCAAATCAGACGCATGATTCTGATACTACAAGATTTTCTCTTTACTTCATATGCTTTTTGTGCTTCCGCTGAAGTGAACTAGAAGCGCGCGGCCGTTGTAAAACATTACATTAATTTAAATCCTAGAGCGGTATGATAAAGTTTTCTTGAGAAAAGGAGAGTAGCGCAGAAGCCAAAGACTTGAGCTTACTAATGAATACTATTACACTAATAAAAAATTCTTGTTCAGCAATAAGGGTCGAAACTCCATTTATCGGCTTATAACATGGAAGTAGTCAAAGTTATGCTTTGCACTAGGAGCATTTTCTCCGATTAGAGCTTAATCCTAGACTTTATTCACAGTTTGATAGTTATATTTCTACACTTTCAATGGCAGATTTAGTTCTTAAAAAACTTTTTAGTATCTTGCAGCAGCCAAAACAATTGGATTCTGCACTTAGCGCACATTTCTTGTCGACTAGGGTGTGTGTGGATGGCTGTAATGTCAATCGCGCAGTTGATTCATTAAGCAGAGAAGATCACATGAACCGTGCGATTCTCGTTATTATATTCCTATGCGAACGATGAGGGTCATTTTGACACTCAGCTAGCCGTATGTTGGAACGAGTACGAAATAGTGTGTAACACAAGACAAATTTGGGCTAGTTAAGTTTCTAAAAAAAACTTTATCCATACTAAATAATGAATATCATTGAAGAGACTTCTGCATAATTAATTTCAGCAAAATCGACTTCAGCGATCTTGAAAGCTTACATTTTTCAAAGGGGGAAAACTACATCTTCGCGAAAGAAAACATATTTCCAGCTGTTAAGAACCTTTTCTTGTCATTGCTTTTGTGGTCAATTGATAGATGTAAGATTCCTCTTTAAATACTAGGCTTTCTGTGTGAAGAGATTTCCATAGTACCTTTTACTAATGAAAAAATGATGACGTTTTGCAATCGAAGCACATTTTTCTGCTTTACAGCGGATTTTCGGTTTAACAAAATATGATTTAGGTCTGAGAAAACTTTGTTGTTAAAAAAATATATTGTCGTCGGAAATATTCTTATAAACGTATTAATTGGAATAACGCCGAATTGTGTTTAGAACCTTGCTTTTTAATACAATTTCTCTCCCATGCATTCGAGGAATGGAAGGAATTCGAGAATTGCGCCTTGATTTTCCTTCGTAAAAAGCCATTCTAGAAGATAATTAGCGATAATGGTTTGAAAAATAGAACTTCAATGTCGTGCTTTGCTTCTAGATACGGCATTTTCTGCCTGTACTACTGACAAAAAGAAATAGCAATTCGCTTCCGTCGCAGTCACCTCATCCCATCAACTTGACAGAAAGTTTTTGGTTCATTGGTTGTTTATATTCCTAAGAGAATTGAGTGGTGGGCAAGACAGTGGTTTTTATGTGGCAGAATTTTAATTAAAGAAATCTCACGACTACGAAAAATTGGCAAAATTTTGATTAAAGTAACCTCACGACTACGAAAAGTTGCTCGAAAAAATAGACTTCTAAGAACGTACATTCTGTAAAAAGAACGCCCAGTTATTTTAGAAATCCTTAGTTTTTGATCAAAAAACTACAGCTTCGAAAAAAACTTATTTATGACTCTTTCAAAAAATGCACTTTTCTAAGACATATTTTACATAGTGACAATGTTATGTACGTTTCATATCCAATATATTAATTCAGTTTTCAACAATTTTCATCAACAACATCAAGCAAAAACAATGAGTCCTTAAAAATCAATATCGATCATTTTTTTTTAAATTTCCTACATCATCATACGATTGGTACATTTGTATCTTGTACGTATATGTACCTTTCGTACATTCGAACACAGTTGACTGTCTTTATATCTCAAGGGATCCTATTTGTAGACCACTTCAATCTACATTATACAGTATGAAACTCGTACCTGGAATAAACAATCTTACTTGGATCGTCCATCCCGTTCGGAATTACATTTTTGATAATAAATACGAGAGCATCTCATGCAGGCTTACTTCTTACATTGACCCTACAGCTCGTAGATGCTTTTCTAGTCTTTTTTTGGGCGCAAGCACGCAGCCCAGCAATTGCAAAGTTGTAATAGCTTTCGATAGAACGCCTGCGTCGTCGTGGTGATGTTGGTGGCCCTTCGAGAATGAGACTGAATATCGGCTGAGGACGAATGTCGATCCTTAGGCAGTCGTCGTACACGTCCATTTCAAACCAACATGCATTAGCAGATTTAGATTCTCAAGTGTGTAAATTGATGGCGGATCCGTCTGTGGATTGGTCACCATAGTTTTGCATCACTTTCCACTCATTCTTGCGCAGATTCTCACAAAATGGAGTCATAAGAAGGCAAGTGACTGCTTCAGTATTCTTTAACATCGGACGATGACACTACACTCGTATGAATACACAGGCCAATGATTATATTCATCTCATGCATCGTCGCATTTCTCCTTTCCTCGCTTTTTTGATGTCCATGGAAAGTTTTCTGCTTCACAATCAATTTCCACAGTTCGTCGGAATCGATTGCCTTGCTGCAGTAGGACAGGACGTCACTTCGCAGATCTGACTCTAACTCGTTGAAGTGGTGCGGAGAGTTACTGGGCGACACCACATCTCGACCAGCCATCCACTGCACCGGTAATAGCCGAATCCCTTGTACTTGACTGTCTAAGTCACTATCATCAGTATCTATGCATTGATATACACGACAAAGGATGGAAATTACTCAGTGATATCAGTCGAGGGAGAAATCCATCGCAGGCAAGTGGCCGACAGGAAGACCCCTTTGTTCTGACGGATGGCTGTAACTGGCTGAGACTGTTCTTATTAGAACTATCTGAAAAGTAGAAACTGAACGAGGAGCAGGAAATCGCAAAGCCCACATTCGACTACAAGAACTACGTAGAACGTATGAAGTCAGCGCGTCATGTCCAGTGTCAAATCAGTCATCATAACAATGATAGAAAACATCATAACACTGCGAAATGCATTGAAAATACTATTAGTTTCGAGTATTTATAATAATCACTGTTTTCTAATTTTTAATCACAATGGTAGATTCATACTATAGGCAATAAGATTGTCTGAAAGTGAACATATCAAAGATAAATATGATTGAAATATGGATAAGTATAAAAAATAGCATAGAATTATTCAAAATAGGTGTGATACATAACCTACTCGTCAATACATAATTTTCCTCTCGAAAGTGTTGGTTATGAAGTAATCATTTGCGTTGTTACTTATGAAAATAACCATTGCATAGCCAGTGCTATGATATCCTCAACTATTGGCAGAAAAAGTTCAAATTCCACAAAATACTACAGCATTAGCGAGGAGGCGCATGCCGCTATCCTCTCTTCGTAACCGTCCCAACCGCCCGCCAGCCGGAGTTAGCACCGTCCGTCAAGAGATATTTAAAGTTTTTTTTTCGTCTTTGAAAAACTCTAGATGAGCACATGGCTCTGACACATTAACATACCCTCTACGCTTTCATATGCTTTTCGTGTATTGGATTAGACTGCTTGGACGTGAGCTGCTTAGTTTACTTGGCAGTCTGAAATGAAAGCGAGAAGCTTTAGGCTACAAACGATAGAACAAAGTCTTTGCACATCAAGCTTTAGAGTATCTTATTCATGCTAACGGAGGACCGTTATGTTGCAAAAGCGCGGTGGCCTCGTGTTAGTGTCGCGACTCACCGAAGCAGCAATTGTGCGTTAAGCGTAGTTGGCTGCTACAGCGCACTAAGACATCCAATTCGAAAACTAATTAAAACATCGAAATTGCCGAGATTTGACATCGAATGATATTATGCTTATTTTCCAAGTGTGTACCATTCCGACCAAAAATAAAGGGAATTTGCAGAGCGTCTCAGCGCACTTCTAGCGCTTCATTTTATCGCCTTCACAGCGTGTTTTTTTTTTCACTGTGTGGATCCCAGTACCTATAGCACTCAACTCGGCTGTTCGTTTTCTTTTTGAAAGTCATAGATTACTAGTTGAGCACGTCTCCTTGCAGTCTCGGGGTTAGCTTGGCTGTGGCGTCCCATAAAGAGTTCGTTGTTGATTGCCGAAGAATGTTAGTGGGCGGAGTCTAGCCGTTGCGCCACTACGGCCATCACAACCACTAGGCCACGGCGTCCCGATCAACGTAGTTCCTAATAAAAATGCTTTTGGAAAACTTCTCGGGGATATGTTGCCCCGTCCCGCAATGAAATGCTTCCATGATCCAAACTTTACTATATAACTGCCAACAGAACCACGGTGAAGTTCAAACGATGGACTTCTTGCTACAAAGGCGAGGCTTATTTTTCTCCTCGTTGGTTTACGCACTAAGAGAGCGTTTTTAAAAACCAAGTTTGCTATCAAAATCCACATTTTGGAGCTATAATGACTGCTGGCACTAAAAGGTAGAGAGGGTGCAATGTAGGTTTATTTTTGAAAAAGTGCTATCGAGATTGATGAATGCGAACTCTGTTAAGGTTCATTTCTGCTGAATCCTAGATATACGTTTGTCCACTGAATAATATACTTCTCCATACTAATAGTCTCCTAATTCAATATATTACTTGAAAATCCTAGTGTTTTTGCTGCTTTCTTTCGCAGTCCTATGTTATTTCGTATAAACCTGAGAGATTTGAGTGGTGAGCACAGATACGATCTCAGCAGGAAGTCGAACCCTCGTTTCATCCATACCGAGGACGCATGCTACCATTAGACCACCGAGGCACATTTGCGCCACCACTCAATCTTCAATATGTCTATGAAAGCTATATATCACTCGACATGTCATTGTTAAAACATTAAATAACCAGTGTAAAGTTCAAACAAGCGGTCATCTAATACAAAAACAAAATGCAGTCTTCTTCTAGTCATTACAGCCCATTAAGAAGTTTTCCACAAACCAAGCTCAATGGTAAAATTTCTATTCTACAAACTATCTATTAAATACAATTGATCTACTGAAAATGCTCTGCTGGGTTTGAAAAGGAAGAAAACACGAGCAAATTTTACAAAAAGAGGTTACTGTCCGCACAGTTAATAATGAAAAGTGGAAATTTTTAGGACAACTAGATTTTCTTTCTACTGAAATTAAGTTTATAAAAGTCTCCTTAGTGATAATACTTTCTTGAAATCAAAATTTTACTATATGATTCCATGAACAAATACGCTCCATGCGTAAAATTTTAATTTTTTATATTTTTTCTTTCCCTAACAAAGCATAATATGAGGTTTTTCAGCAAGTAGGTGTGTAGTTTCGAAATTGGGGTTCTTCAAGCTATCTATCGGTTGCAGAAATATGATTTGAAAGGAGAAAACAAATGTTATATAATTGCTAGAAAAATGTTCCTTTTCACAGCGATGTTTTTTATAGAACGTGAGAAATTTCAATAATAGACGCTTTCTTTATTGGAAAAATACCCCTTCATGAAATTACTCTTGTAATTACATTTCGTAGCGTTACATTTCTTTCTGTAATTACGTTTCTTAGCATCTTAGCAATGTCCCCTCAAAACCTCAAACACCACACGTCAGTCAAATCGCCTACGTATAGGTGATAAATCTTGACATTTATAGTGAGTTACATAAAAACAGTGAGATGCATTTTAGCTAAATGTCAGTCGGATTCCCTACTGTAAAGATGATAAATCTTGACATATAGTGAGTTATATAAAAATAGTGAGATGCATTCTAGCTAAACATCAGTCAGATTTCCTACTGTACATGTGATAAATCTTGACATATAGTGAGTTATATGAAGACAGCGAGATGCACTCTAGTCAGTCATCGATATATGGAGTCACTGATTCAGCCACATCGATAGTAACAAAGCCTTCTTTCGCCCGAATTTGCATCCAGTCTGTTCAAAAAAACTCACTCTATTTCATACACCCCTTCAGTTCTCTGTTGTGATCAAGCAGAGGTGCTCTAGAGCAAATTTTTCGAAAATTTAGGGCAAAATCAATCCAACTTTTGACTACGTTTTGAAGCCTCTACTATGTAGATGCTACCTAGTGGTACTTAATGAACTCCACAGAGACTAAATCCTATCCAACAATTCTCATGTAGAGATAGGTTCTCCTACACTGCTTTAAACAAACCGTTCTCAACAGAAAATAGGCCACATTTAAAAAATACTAAAAGACTTCAGGCAATGTATGAAGTTGTTAAATGTGCTTAGTTGAAGCTGGACCAACAAAGAGAAAAAGGATGTTTTGTAAATTGTTAAAAAGAGCATAACTCAAAAACGAAGTTCTTCGCTAGTTTCGAGCCAAGGCGAGTTTATTCTGTAACCCTCAAACACTACTGAGATGATACGAAACCTTATTGCTAACAACTGCAATTACGTGAATCGCCATTGTTATTACCTTATCCAGTGTTAACTTTTCAGGTTACTGGAGCGACACTGAACTCAGCATGGGTTGGCCTGTTCCCATTATCATTTGTTACAGCTCTGTACCGCCTAATCACAATTCGAAAAGTAGTCCACCAGGGTACGACGTTTCCACTTATGGTGAAGGTGAGATATGCACTAAAAATAAAAATGAGGAAAAATTTTTCTCAGAACAATTCCAAGAGAAGTTCACCTGATTACGACTAACCTATCAAATAAAGAGCAATATTTGATCATTGCATTGAAGTGCTGCTTTATAGTGATTCAATTAATCATACCACTTCTATTTCCTAGTGGTGTTTCCATCATATGTATCTATCGGTTCCTATCTTTGATTCTCAAATAAAAGTGCTGTAAATATCTATTTCTTTGTCAGTTTGAAAGTCTCTTTGCTGTACGATGATAAGTCAAAAAATGAAAAACTACTTTCTATTCTTGTTATATGTGCTTTCTGTCCTCAGCTTAATTGTTCAGTTGCTTCACCGGGCCGCAAAGTTTCCTTTCTCCTCTGTAGGGCAGCGGATCCTGCACTATTGCTGACTCGTTAGGGAATACAAGAAGAATTTTTCCAGAATAACGCTTCCATCAGCAAACACGAAAACTAGCTCTCTAATGAATTAAACTCTCATTTCTACTCCTTTATGCGTCAGAAACAGCACTTTTAATCCTGGATGTAGAATCATCCCGATGGGGAGAAATGTCAATATAGATTAGGCCCACATCTGGAGTCTCATAGAATTCAACAAATATGAATGGGAAATTTCATCTAACGGGCATCGCTGTTCTCTTAACATGTTACACAGAATCGGACCATCTGCTTCTTATGAGACTACTTTTCTCCAAAGAATAGAGAAGGAGACAAAAATCAATGAACGCAGCAGAGAAATACATAAACTTGAACTGATGGAGACCATCAGTCGAGTTTATGGAATTCACCGTATATGATACACGGTGATGAACATGACCGCATCAATTTTATTGCAACAAACATATGAGTGGAAATAGTAGAAGGCAACTCTGTTCAGAAGAATCGGACTAATGCGCTAACGTGAGAATTTTCCCAATTGTTCGCGGTAGACAGTCAAACTGGAACATCCGAAGAAGCATTAATGATTTCCACAAAAGGCATTGGCCTGCTCAACAGCCAAGACACTAGTCTGTTCGACAACCAATTTCTTTTATAGAGCTGCATAGGAGGTACTCCAAAAAGCAAGAAAGTGAGGTCTTTACTGGCACCAGCTAGAAATCATTGATTCGTTGAAGAAATAACTGGTAATATAGGTCCTATGATTTGTTAATTATGATATGCGGGGTTGAATTTCTTGCCTATTTTTTGTACCTTTCCCAATCTGTGAGGCCGCTCAAATTTACGTGAATGTTGACTACAGCTCAATGATCTGCGGTGTTTTCTTGTGCCGTTCTGGACCAGAAAGGAGGGATTAGTATTTAGCGTCTGGGATGCGCCAAGGTTACAATTCCTATGATTTTAGACTAACCTATGGGGTAATCTAGTATGGCGACTACCTAAAAGCTATACATATATGACAGCTAATTGAAAACATCGATAACTACGGCAACAAATTCGTATCCATACGATTTCAGGGTGGCGTTGTGATTTCTTTTGTGTACTGCTTTTCATTTTGGACATGTCTCATTAGCTTGGCGGGAATTACCTACGATCCAGACAGGTGACAACATAGACACATGTTTACGAACAACAATCCTATAGTAAAGTTTTGCTTTATGATTGCAGTTGAGATGACAAAAAATTTTTGATTCAAACAATTTAGCTGGGCATGGTCGTACACTGATGGTAAAGTCTCTTACATAATGTCGAAATTGGAATATATAGTTTCAATAGGGTGTATTGTGTCTACTTTCGTCATCTATATTGCGATTGCTGCGACAATTTATAAGGCTTGTTTAATTATAATCAGATTTAAAGTTCTTCATTTGTTTATAGTTTTGATGCTGTTTACTGTTCAAGCGTTCACATCGTTCTCGACCACCCGATCACTTGGTTGGTAGGCTCGGCCGCTCGAAAGATGATTTCGTAGAAAAAAAAAGTCTCAAACAATCTCTTGCTTCACCTGTAAATAAAGCTAAGAGCCCCAAATAACTGTTTCGGAAATGTAAGAAAGTAGGCTTGATGTTTCTCGAATTTCTCAATGTGAAGACAACACTGCCACGCTTTATCCCACCATCAGATTAATACGTATACACATTGGCATCGACAGATCATGGCGCTTAGCGAAAATAGTGTTGAGTTAATACGAAGTATGAGGAAGAACCACGTACATTTACATCGATTCAGTATTGTTTAGCATTAGAATGTGGAAAAATCTGCAGCAATTATTAAAGTACAGCCGAGAGCGGAACAGAAAGTTATTTGGCATGGACACTCCAGCTGGGATTCGAACTCAGATTTCACCCTATCCTGGGTGCATGCTGAACCGGTACTCTACCGACTCCCGTTTATTGGGTTTATTTTAACATTATATCATCGCTAGGCAGTCAAGTAAAATGAATTCTGACTGACTATTTAGACGCCAATATCTGTCAGCATAAGTAATTCAGTGTCGATGGTGACTGCCCATGTCAGATCCTAGAATGTTGGCTGTTGACAGATAACACGTTGTAGCGTAGAAAGAGTGGTGTCAAAACGGGCGTCGGTAGTGCAACGGTTCAGCACGCGCTCCGGATAGGGTGAAATATGGGTTCGATTTCAAGCTGACGAAAGTGTTTTTGCACACCACTCTACATTATTGGGTTAATCGTAACATCATACCATCCCAATAGACGGTCAAATAAATTGAACTTTGATAAACGCTTTTTGAAATAAATTACATCAGCTTTCAGGTACCGTGCGTAACAAGCAGATTTCGCAATTACAACTTTTTATTTCCAGATAAAGCGTGAAACAACCACCCCACGCATAAACGAGCTACGGTTGATTATAAGTGCGGCAACTTCATTTTTAGTATTGACTAGTTTGCTCACCTTCTGGCATTACTACTATCTTTTCCTTCCTGATTCGGTGTGGACAGTATTTGCTATAAATCTGTACTGGATAACATATTGTGGGCTCAATCCGTTTCTGTACATGGTGTGCTTGAAGTAAGTTGGTTGAGTTAGAAATTTTGATTGCCTTTCAATACGACTGCGCAGCGGTAAGGCATTTCAAAAATAACTGCAGCTTTTAGAATCACCTGTTCGCAATATATCTGCCTGAGCTTAATCCCTCTTCAGCACTTTTACTCATTGTCAATTATTGATTAGCCTACAGAGTCGATTATATTCGAATGCGTTGTACTTGTTTGTACGATTTAGGAGAACTCTTTTCACTAAGCCAAAACTTTACGTGATGAGATAGCAAGAATTTTATTCTTGCTCTGTTCAAGTTTAGCGCCGTGACCGCACGGTTGTGATGCTCGTCGCCGCGCACGCAGACCTGAATCCTCGACCCCCAATACTCTCCTGCAGTCAACAAAGAACGCCAAATGGAACACCACAGCTGGTCTATCTCGATATTGCAAGCGACGTCCTCAAACAGTGCTCTACGACCTAGCAGAAGAGAGCAAAAAAATGAATCGATTGCTAAAAGTACTCGGGATCCACACAGTAAAGAAAAGATTGAGAAGCGGATCAGCAGAGTGCTAGCAACAATAATAAACTCAAACGAGGTGTTTCCAGTCATTTGGTATGGTTATAATGGTAATTGCTCGGTACAGATCATCGTGTTCCGAAAGAGGGAATGTGTAGGAATCTAGGAATTAATGACTATCTGCCACACCATGCATATACTTATCAATGAAACAAAATACCGTTATACAAATCGAAGTTGAACGAAAGTCGAAGTTTAATGCTTTTCGCTCTATTTTAAATGCGACAGTGAGTATTGCTTTCCAAAGTAATGTTCCCCTAATTTCTGCTATCTCATAAAGTCACTTTTGACTCCTCAAAATCCTTAATTTAAATTACTCAAGTGAAAGTGCAACAAGAACAATGCCTGCCTTGTTTGCAGAAGGATCCGTCGGTCGTTTTTTCAATTCATCCATCTAGCGTCACCGAAGGCAAGCACCGTAACTGTAATTCGAGACATCAAAAGGCGGCCTATTGAGCACTTGGACGTCTCAGCGGAGTAAATCCTTCGGCACCCAACGACAGCTATTCTGATATCATATGTGCTATTATAAACGTATGTATGTGAATGAATGAATGACAGTATCGTTATCATCAGCGCCCATCATATATTATTTTTGGCAAACATTTAGGGCCTATCTTATAGAACAAACAAAATTTTGGTTAAATTTCTTCAGTATACCCCACTTTACCCTCGAAAAGAAGAAACTATGTGTTCTTCCCGATTTTAAAGCGACAAGTGAATATTCATCCGCATTCGGAAGGCAGGAGTTTTTATAAGCGTGTTAGTACATTCGAAAGCTTAGATTTCTGACTACAGCTTTAGGCAGACGATTTTCAAAAAAAAACTTCTTTTGACGCTGTTGCAAAAATAATCCTTCGTGTTTCAAACGCGCATATTTCTCACCGGACAGAGCCTTTTCTTAGGACTATCAGTGACCTTTCAAAAGCGCAATATTTGCTGATACCAACGCTGTGCTTATATCCTGAAAAGACGTTTCTTACACAACGCATAGGGATAATAAGATTGATCCAAGTACACGGGCAAGACAACCTTTGGCCAATTCGCGGGCTATTGGATGAGGCAACAAGGGCAGCTAAAACGATAATCGATTGATTATCAAGTATGTGAAAGTGTATGGAAAGTCTTATATTACCTAAATGTTTTTAAATAACTATTGGAAGCAAATAGGACGTTCTGCTTTCACAATTCCATCAAAATGATAATAAGGATGATTGTTCTATCCGTAATCATGTCAAACTGGAAGTATTTGGTCTTTTCGTAGCGAAGTTGTTTGCTTTATCTGGATGTTTCTTTCAAAGCGGAAACAAAGAAACACTTTCTTATTGAATTAGATAAACTGTTCCAGCATAATACCAGCCTAAATTCGATCGATACCTCCATTGCAACCTCCACTACTGCCTCACCTAGCGGACGGTGAATTGGCCAAAGACCGCACTGATGCATGAAAATGAATTATATTCCCTGCTGCGTTGCGGAGAAGCGGTCTTTCCAGAAAATAGGCACAGTGTTGGAAAGACGAACATTCACTTTTGATTGAAAAACTAGTAGTTTATGGAAAGAGCTCTTCCGACGAGAAATACGCGCTTCTGAGACATAGTTTCATTTTAGGATTTACAGCGTTATAAGAGAATCTTCTCGAAAACCGGCCACGTAGGGCTGTAGCCAGAAATCTAAGCTTTCGAAACATTGCTAACACTTTTATTGAAGGTTACTATCCAACGAAAGGAATCAGACAGTCATTTGCCCCTTATAACCGAAAAGAATCATTATTTTACTCAAGAAAGGACATATTTAGCAGAGGTTTGTAGCCGATGTACTAAATTATATGTGATGGTTCAGTGGATTCGTAATGTATTGTGAAGGCTCAGTGGTTTATGCGGGTTATATCAAACAATAGGATGTAGGAAACAATGGCGTGGTAACCAAACAACCTATAATATACATGCATTACTCTAATATAATATAACATATACATGATCACGACATATCGTTATGCGAACATATGCGGAAGTCAATATGAGTGACCGATTGATGAGAAGCGTCAAGAAGAAGATGAGACGATACTATGAATGTGCGACAGTGTTATGGCAAAAGGTGTTATTGTAAGTGATAATGTTATTGCATGTGACAATGTTATGACCAGTGATAATGTTATTGTGATTGACGATGTTATTGTAATTGACGATGTTATTGTGCTATGTTCGCCCGAAGTAGAAACACCGGCGGCGAGATCCAGTGGGTGAGTATATAGTGTTAGCAGTGGGGTCACTACTGATTAGATATGGGCAGAATCCCTAAACCGCGGTGGTGGGCCGAGCATAGCCAAAGTGAGTTTGCTCCGCCACGGAAGTACTATGTTCCGCTCACAGTTCTATTGAAATCATCTGAGTTGCAACCTTAAGAAAGCAATTAGTTACAAGACAACGAAATTTTGTGGAGAAAGCAATGATGGATCAATTATGATTTGAGGTGAGGTGGTCCGGGTGACGTCAGACGACCGTATGGATGATGTCCCGCCATCGAGCTAACTGTTGAGGTTGGTGGCAGCTGGGTGCCGCCCTCGTCACTTGGACCATTTCTGTCTAAGGTCCTCGAACCTCTGCGATACCACTTGCTCTCTAAGGTCGTAGACCATTTGCGTTGCCTAAATTATCATGTAATTCCCGAAAAGATAGCAAAACTCTGCACACATGGTCGCTGGTATAATTGAGAGTACGAGCCATTTGTGTAAATATCGTGTTTTCCCAGTACTTTTGCCGAGTACTGTTTTATTCGAATATTTCGTCTGATTCAAATCGAGTTATTGAACGATTTCTTGCGGCTGGTAGAAGCAGACTAGATCACCATTCAACCCGTTCGAGAAGACGTGTACTACCTCACGTACACGAACCCATGAAGGCCTTTCTCGCCAATCAGACGTTTTTCTTACATCTGTGGTAATCACTGAAAAGCTTAAATCACTTTGATTTCATGAATATGTCTGATTTTTGAGAAAGCCTTATTATAACATTCTAGCAGTGACAATAAAATTATGCATCATGCTCAGTTTGCTTTCCTTGTTCGGCTGGATCAGTGGATAGCTTTTCACAAAATCTTGCCAGGTGTTAGATAGCATAAATTTCTGGATTTTGATACTATAATTGATTTTTTAAAGATACGAAAGTGTGATATAAGAGGAGAGAGAGATTATATTTCATGGCCAAAGTTGTTATCCGCCGCTTGGACATTATAGCTGATGTATTGATAATTGTAAGTCAAAGGTATTTTATCACCACAGAAAGGGTATAATGGTATGGAGTACGACTACTTGTCTTAAATTTTTGAATTTTTCCACGGTAATACCACACATTCTACAGCTCTATACTTCTAATAAAGGTTCATAAAATAGTACTTACAATATGTAGCTCGAGTAGGTGCAGGAAGAGAGCGCGCCCGCTATTGTGGAAAGTACTTTTTTGGTGAAACATATTTCTCACCAATAATTATCATAATGCCAATGTTCCAAACATTTTCCTCAGAACATTTATCCAGCAATCAGCAACTTTATAATATCAACATAGAGCAGCAAAATATCATCCGACATTTTAGCACCGATTAACAGCTTAACAATCTTGCATATAATTTGCACCTTTCACAATCAACAATTAGCCATTCTAGAATAATCAGTTTATCGCTGCCCACACAGTATGCAGTATACATTACGATAATCTAAACTGTGCTATACAATCCTTATTCTGAAGGCTTAGATCACTCACGACCACATTTTTTATAGGACAAACTAAAACATTGGCTGCCCTTTTTATGTACCCGTTTACTTTTGGTCGAACGCCTGAAGCATTTTCTTTTATGCTAAATTCAATAACATTTGGTACGATGACAACGTTTTTCTGTTGTAATGGAGAAAGCGTCCAGAACGCGGCTTGTTATCAGTAGCAGAGCCATATCTGGTGGTAGATAGCTGACACGCACCTCCTTTTTGAAGTCAATAGGCTTATATTTGCCACGCACTTTCTGTAGACTGCCCAGCTGCCCAGGAGTTCAGTATACAAGACCGGTCACCAAGTGAAAAAATAGGCAAATACACCTAAGCTCCTAAAATATGAGAATGGATATTGCGAAGAAGAGAAGCGACACGCGTTTACGACCTGCATATCTACATGACATATAAGTAGTTGGCCACCATATGATCAGTGAAGCCTACAAACCCTTTCCTTTTCTTGTAACTCACATTTGCCTCAAGTTATCCCGTCGGTGAATCCACCGAGGGAACTTGCATTGTGGTGATAAATGTCACTTCTTTGTTGTCCTTAGATTTGAACAACGTTACGCCGCTTTTATTCTGTAAGACCATTTATTGCTTTTTTCATAAATTCCTTTCGTAATCCTTATCTATTCTTTCTGCCATTCCGGTCAGGGGCTTCCTCTTCTACAACAGATTCTCAGCAAAAGTGCATGTTGCTCCGTCTGTCAGTGCAAAGGTGTCTTCCTTCCTACAGTAACCGCCATTAAGTCCATCACAACTCCATGTGAAACACGTCGTACCGAGGTGCAATTGTGCAAGCACCTTGATACCAAATATCTAAAAATGACGCTACTGGATTGCTCATTTTGATAAGTTCCAGCCACTTGTGTCTTTGATGTGGAGGTATTAGCGAAAAGTGCTTTTTTCCTTGGAGAGTATCAGCGATTCATTGATGCATACATCACTCCCACGTTTGTAAACAACTCCATAATTCTTGTTGACGAGCAAAAATTAACCAGTGCGTTCAACCTACTCAGCTGATATGTTTGATATAGGCACTTGGTAAAAGACATCACAGCGTCACTGTGTAAATTAATTGCACGTGATGCTAATGTTTGTATGCTTTAAAATATTTATCTCGTCATATTTCTTCTTACGACTTCTACTACTAGCTACTTTAGCACGATCTCCATAAAGTTCAATCGTCTTCTGTACAATTATGGCGAGCTTTCATAAAATTGTGAATAGAACACATTCAAAATATGATTTCAACCATTATCGAAATTCAACAATGTCTGCACTCGTATGGGGTGCCATGGCCGAGTGGTTGCGATGTTGGCCACGGAACGCGTCAAACCACGCTCCACTCCTCCCCGGCAGTCAACAACAACGTCATATGGGAGGCCACAGCAAGGCTATCCTAGAGATTGCAAGGAGACTCGCCTAACCACTATTCCAGGCCATTTTAAGAAGAAGACGAAAAATGAATTCAATGTAGAAGTACTAGGATCCGCACAGTGAAGAAATAAGAAAACACTGTGATGACGGATCAAATAAATTAAAAAGTAAAGTGCTACACTCGTATACGACACAAGCGCATTATAGAATGTACATTTCTTATTATATTCACCTTCCACTGTATCATTGGCCAGAATATCCGTACCTAGGTGAATAACATATTCTGTGAGTTTGATGTAACAGCCGATTCAACTAATCATCAAAATGTAAGGCTTTCGTTGACTAGAAAGAAGAAATGAGTACAGCGAAACTGTGTATAAGAATTGGCATGGTGAAATAATAAAGAAACGGGAAATATAAAGAACCCAATGGTTTTCTAGAACACAGTTGTCCTCCCACGCCTAGAAGTCTTCCTATAACCATAAGTTTCCACTTTTTCTTGTATACATCGAATCTAGATAGTTGGAAGTAAACGAATGACTAATATAAAACTGATATAAACTTAGTTTTAATGAGGATCATCATTGAGTTGATACCTATGCAGCGTACGTCATCATTTTTGACAGACGATCCATTGTTTCGCAATATTAATTCATAATGACAGCTATTGGCTTTTGTATAAAACTATGGAGGATCAATATTAAAGACTTATATTATGATATCCTATGTACATTCCAGCACTTTGACTGACTGCCAAATTCAGTAGCATAACGCAGTAAACCAAGGTTTTTCTTCAAACAAGACATATATGTCTAAACCAAAAGCAAACGAGCGAGTAGAGAAAATTATGTTATACCAAAGTACTACAAGAAGCCCAAAAAATTCTACAAATCAGAGAAGAGAACCCTAATTGAGTCAAAAAAAGTCTCGCAATGCTGTAGGAATCGCGCTACATTGATTTCATAGCTTTCCCAAAGGGGTTAATCGACTATAGTTACACTGGCCGCCATGAATTTTCCTGCATTGTCGCCTTATCTCTATGATAGAAGGTAAGTGGGTCCGATGATGGCGATGCCGCAGGAATGGTCCGTAAGGCACGAAAGAAATGTAACACATCAGCCTTTGGAAGAGTTAACACCATCTTCAGATATTTTATATATTGAAGAAATCTAGCTTTATTACATATTATGTTCATAATTCGCAAAGATATGCGAAGCTCTGCTGAATTTAGCTCTGGTAGACCTTTATTTGGTATTCAAGATGTTTTTGAATTTGACAATTGCAAAAAAATTTCACGCAAGAAATTTATGCAAAACTCTAAAATTTCCTCCATATTCACTTTGTATGAGCTCAAGGCACTATGGCGTGCTATAATGCTGCTGTTCATTTTATGAAGATTTTCCGTAGGCTAGTAAGATTTTGATAACATAATATTTATTTTATTGCAGTATTAACACTGACGGGAAAATATGAATTTGGCAACACGATTCTGTCCTGTGGAACATCATTCGAACTTGGAATGGAAATCGATGGCCATATCAGCTCTGTTGATAACATCCTTAACACGCTGACAACGATCTGAGCCGTAATTAGCTCATATCACAAGCCGCGTGTGCGGCAGCGAGGCTCAGACGGGAGCCTTTATTATGGCACTTTGCAATGGAAATGAGGGAGTTTGTTCATAATTTGATGTACTAAAGAGATATTATAGTGATAAAATGATAAAATATAGTAGAAGAGACTTCGAAAGTTTTATAGCTACTAAAATGCCCATGTATCGAAAAACCGCCTATAAACATACAGATAAGGCACATTGTTGTGAAAGGGAACATATTTCCAGTTGTTATATGACTTCGTTTTTTCTTTTCATTCGTGTTTTTGTAGTTACTCGATAGCTTACAAATGTCTATTCTCCGACTAAGTTTGCTTGGTGAAACAACTTTTCTTGTACGTTCTTCTAACAAAAAAAGACAAGGTTGTGTAAACAGCGTCCATTTAATTTCACAAGAGGTTCTTTCTTTGCTTTCCATAGTAAAATCTGTTAAGAACCTTTGTCGCTATGAAGTAATGAACATTACCAAAAAGATTTCTATACTTATTTCTAGCAAAAAAAAAACGCCTAGTTGCCTGGAATGTTCTCATTTCTTATAACGATTTGTACGAACTGCAGTTACAGTGTGTAAAATGTGCTCGTGTATTAGTGCTTTTTCAACCAAAGGAATTTTTTCACCAGATTATTAGTAATGAAGTAAATTATTGAATTAGTTTATCATGATAAAGCTTTGTCTTCATTGTCCCTCACCTCACTTCGTCACTTCTCCTACTAGAGCTACAAAAAGAAAGTTACTCCCAGCTCTCACACTCATTTCTGTCGTATGTTTCGTGGAAGTGAGGCCGTCTTTAACCAATCGTTACCCTTCCCACTGCCACAGATATCTGTCTGTTTCAAAATAAATTTAAAACATGGGGCTTGTGCAGCCTGTAGAAGTTGACTGGTTTCCAACACCAAGCAATACGTCGCTTTGAACACCTCCTGTCGTCATCAAAGACTAGGACAAGGATCTTGGGTGACGATACCTTCTTTGATGACTAACGATATCCTCTTCATCAGTGCCCTCTGAAGTGACTGGATAGTACACCTTCCAGTATTGGCTGTAGTTTCGGAGGCTTTCAGTTCCTCGTGAAATGATTAGAATGACTTGTAACGTGCTCAGTCGACCATTTCCGAAGGCAGATTTCCGAAGATAGTGAATACGGAGTGACCTTCTCCTGATATTTGAGACTTTCCTTGGTAATGATCATTTAAACGCACTTCACTTTTTGCTCAATGATGTTTCCGCAGCGCAAAACTATCCGACTCCTCCTCACATTCGTGATCTGAATAATTCGTAGGAATTAACAACATTTATGTCTGAGTAAAGAATAGTTCTATCGACATCTAACGAAGGACTAGGAATTCAAACTTTCGCTTGAACGTTTAGGTGGAGGCCGAAACAAACTATGAAGTGGAGGGATTCCTCCCATTGGTGAAAACGATACCCAATGAAAGCAGTAGGCAAAAATAGGTCCACCGATGGACATATACAACCACCTGGATGTGGTTATAGTGGAGTTGTTAAGAGAGATAGAAATCTGATCTGCAGCACGAAGTGGTCTTGAGGGCAATCAACTGAAAGGAACACGTAGTGGGTGTAAAGCTGCGATTGTCCAATGTCAAAATCACCTAGTGATTCAAATAGATTTCAACACCAAGGCTTTACTAATAGTAGAGAAATTATTGAAAGTTATTGATGAAATGGCTTTGCCTGCAATAAGGCGCCATGGTTATTGACAAATAATTGGCCGATTCTCATTTTCAATCACTATCGTGACTCTGGAGTATTGATGAAGGAGAGTGTTCAGAGCTAAAGGATTTTTCTTGTAATTTTGGATTTTCAAAAAAACAAATTTATGAAGTGTTTGGTTAATTGATTTTTATTTATGTGATACACCAAGTGCTCTTTTATCCTCCTTATAGCGATCACATTTCTTATGCATAGATAGAAGCAGAGTTGATTCTTGAGTTAAAAAGTTTACACAGAGTCATATGTTCTTCGTTCTCTTCAGTACTTCCAATAAACTTAATCTTTTTTCAATCTGTCAACTTCCTCCTGCTCAACTCCGCAGTGAGGTCGTTCATTTTCTATTTATTTTTGTGATAGGCATAACTGGAGCATTCGGGAATGTTTGCCCCGTTGAAGATGAATGGGGCATATAAAACTTAACCGTTCCCCATTAACATTGTCTTTTAGATTTGGTCAGGACCATCCTTCTCAGAATCGTTGTTGAAATCGGTCAACGTTCGTTCTGCTAGGCTGAAGCTCGGTGTTATATGGACGACGTGATCAGTAAGGCGAAGGTGGCGTAATTGTCAGCTGATATTCACTTTCAGTTGTTTCATTCTAATATTCGCATGTCATTTTGGAGACTAGCTCTGAATGATTTTTGTTATAGGGTAAAAGACCACATGCATGACTCAAAAATGGTTATCAAGCATATTGAAAGCTGGGCGTGGTCTCATGAAAACACTCGAAACGAAAGGTATGATATATTTGACGATACCAGCTAACAAAAATCGAGTGCACCACACTTTCCGTTCAGTGATAATTTCACTTGATAGATCGTGTAAAATGTTCGTTGTCACCTACTCCTTAGTATGGGGAACTAGTGCACACGGAGGGGACCCGAACGGTTCTGCCCGACTGACGCGACTGTCAAGCTAGTTGCAAGTGTATCGCCTCTATTACTTGCTCTATAGCAGGCCACATGCATGGCTCAAGAATGATTAGCAGGCATATTATGGGAACAGCTACTCTTCTGAATGTTGTTTTTTTCTCGAAGAAAATACAGCTCTTTCCTTGGTCTCTGACCATACCCATTGGTAAAGGGGTTCGACAGTGCGATACGAGATCGCCAAGCTGTCATCGCCGCGCTGTATGGGTAATGAAGTTACTCGATTGCAATGAAAAGGGCATTCGTGTCGATGAAAAATTCCTTATCTTTATTTTGCAGACGACATCGTCATCTTTTCTAGAATTACCAATGAAGGAGAGACGATGCTAATGGAATTACACGAAGCGGGAAAGATGATCGAATAGCGTATTAATAAATTGAAAACCCAGTTCATAAAGAGCCCATGGTGCAATGGTGATCAAGTCGAAATGGATGGTTTTCTGATTGCAGAAATCACATCATATGTGTACCTTGGGCGTTCACTGAACATGGAAAACAAAACGCAGTAGTAATTGGATAGAAGGAGAGAGCAGCATGGGCCTCATTTGAGCCTCTTAGAGAAGCCACTGACCAGCTAATTGACCTAAAACTCCGTGCTCACTTTTCGATTCAACGATCCTTCCCGCGCTTTGCTATGCAGCTGTGACGTGGGCTGATACTTAGACCATGTCAAGACTGCTACGAGCAACCCACAGAGCGCTTGAACAATGATTCCTCAAGTTCGGTAGGCGCACACAACATCAGGCCGGCTCGCGCAGCTCAGATCTTCGGAATCTATCCCATCTTCGTGACCCAGATGTCTACACATTTATAGCGAAACACGGATGAGCTGGTCATATACTGAGAGGAACAGAAGAAGGATGGACGACAAGAACAGTAGAGTGGATCTCACGACAATGTGCGCCTCCTCGAACATGACCACCCACACGTCGGTCAAACTTGTTCATTCAAAGGATTAAGCAACTGTACTTACAGCTGCCGATATTTTTTAATCACAGTATGGCACTCGCACCATCTGTCATGCTTAAATTAAACCACCATCATGGACGAGTGTCGCACAACAAAGAGATGAAAGGAATATGTGCTGGAGTCCGCAGCGATGGTGTACACGAAACGTCCAAGTAATCTAAGCAATTCAGTGTAATTCATAGTGTGTAAGAAAAATCAATGCTG
This sequence comes from Parelaphostrongylus tenuis, assembly GCA_019055375.1. Taxonomy (NCBI): domain Eukaryota; kingdom Metazoa; phylum Nematoda; class Chromadorea; order Rhabditida; family Metastrongylidae; genus Parelaphostrongylus; species Parelaphostrongylus tenuis. The sequence continues at coordinate 24,669 of JAHQIW010004178.1, read as the reverse complement.
TTAATGAACGTTACTTTGTTTACAAAAAGCCACTTACCGTGTGATTTAGTAAAACTACATGCTTTCCTTTCATTATTATTTGAATCAACTTGTCATGTGGTCTGGTAAGTGCTCTTGTACAGCCCGATACACGTGTTTCGTCCTTATAGACTCATCAGCCGAGCAGAACCCGTCGTCTTTCGATCTTTTTATAGTCAGTTCTTTCGGGAGCCTTATACTAGGGCTGTACAAGAGCCCTTACCAGACCACATGACAAGTTGGCTCAAATAATAATGAAAGGATCTATGGAAATTTGAGCGTGGTCTTCAAAAAGCACTCAAAATGAAGGTATACTACATATTTTTTTTGCATAGGAGACGTCTGTATCTCTTCCTTCTCAATTTAATGGTTCACATCGATGATATCCTCTAAACTACCAGTAACTCTTCCTTCTTGTTTGATCCTGGATTTAAGAAATTCATCTGTAAACAATTGAGAGCTCTTCGCGTTGACGTAAATGGCCCGTGTTCAGAATTTTAACTAACGCCACAAAGTTAACACTGTTTTGTCTTTCTATTTTTTGTGTACTTAAAGGGTGCTTGTGCGACTTCTTAATTTTTGTCTACCTACTTGAATACGTGAACGGCCTCCATCCCCTGATGGTACGAGCTTCTGCACAGCTTTCAGTTAACTTCTCTCTTGCGTGATTGTTGTTCACAGTGGTGGCTTGCTTCAAGCATGGTGGCGCACGCGAGACTCATTTTGTGAATCCCAAACTCGTTGCCATCTGTGGATGCAGATATTTGACATTATCCACTATCACGTCCGCCCATAGTTTAGGTGGGTCATCCAAAAACTCGCGAAATAACGTCCTGAAATGTAGGTACACAGAGGCAGTGACATCATAGGAATGTTATTAATTGATAAGTATGTCACCGTATAGATCTTTATCTAATATCTGTTTCATATGTAATAGTGAATTTGAGCGGCGAGTGAAATAATTGGTGAAAGTAGCCAGAACTAGAGGAGTTGTTGTTTTGAAAGTCCCCACAAATGACTTAGCATAGCATTGGCAGCACTCTTCTTTAAAACTAAATCATATTCGAGAGACTTGAAAACGACAAACAACTAACAACGTTTCAGCCAAGATGCCAGTATTTTTAGATAGATCTCGATGCCAGCAATCAAAGGGTACTATTGGATTCCGGATCCGATTGAAACAGACTGAGAAACACAAATAACTAGTGATAACAACTGATGATCAGCGTTGCTTTACTGCCTATGCCAAAAAAAGGTTCTAGGAAATCATAGAGGAAGTCTGAAAACTTGTAAGGCACCGTCTTCTTTGGCAGAATGCGAACCATCAAATGTCGGAGGTAATCTGCCCCACAAGAGACGTAGATGCCAATGTGCATAAATTCTAAATGAGACCGCTTCTGTGCTGGTTGTTTTATCAAATGTCCTTGTCGATATTCTCCGTGAATAACGATAGCGCTGTTTTTGTTGTAAACAAAGTTATCATTCATTTACCGTATTTATGGAAGATTGATGGCTAAGTAGCATTATTCTTATTCTGCATTTTCATTTGGCGGTGAGCTTTCGATAGTCTACTTTATTACTCATATTCATCTGAAGTACTGTTGTTTTCAGAGCGAAATTATTCATGGATTCATGTGCTACCAAAATTGCATCTGTCGCCTTGGATGCGAACAATGGGTATCGACGAAATCTACTCGGAAGTTAAAAAGCAAAGTTCCAACGTCAAAAAACTTGATAGAGAGCGTAAGAGTGACAATAGCTTTTTTTGAATCAAGCATAAGCATCTTACCAGGTGTAGCCTGCCACCAAGTATTACGAAGAAAAGGCGAAAATGGATTTATTAGACCGCCTCTTGATAAGTGACGCAACTCGATCAGTGCGCATATTATGACCAACACTGTATCATGATTGAGGCGAAAACTTGAACTGAAGCCAGTTCTTCATTCTAAGATTGGTGGCTAAATAGCAGTATTTTTCGACGCCCCGTTTTGATTAAAAAATCGTGCAAGATAGAATAAAATCCTCTCTAACATGTTCATAATTGAAGATTAAATTTTTTTTTGGGTTTCTGGAGACACCTGCTCTGACGTCTTCATTTATCACAGACACTGCAAGCAGCTTTGCTAATCAAGCCAGAGTATACCCAACAGTATTGAGTGATGTGAAAAACTTTGACGTCAGCGGGAATCGAACCAGCATTTCACCCTTTTAAGGGGCGGGTTCAGTTTCGACGTCAGTGTTTTGAGCATCACTCAATATTATCGGGTATATTTGTAACATCATACCACCGCTAAAACCACCAAATGAAAATCAACTCTTGTTGATTACAAGTCAGAGTATGTTGATGCCTGAAAAGCTCGGCTATGCATTGCTTTGTAGCGAAGTTTTCTGTAACCCGCACTTTTGTTGATCTAGCCCTGAACCTCAGATTTCTTCTCATAATCACTTTAGCAAGAGTTGAATCCGTGTACGTAGGTTTACATAGTTTTCATCTGGACTGCATCAACTGTCTACATTGTAATTTCGACATAGCGCATTAATCACAGTATTTCAAGAAAAGAGAAAGGAATTTTTTCTTGATTCTATCAAAATATGACATTTAGCTAACTTCATTGAATGCGATGAACTCATGAAATCCTTGAGGGAAACGCTTCAAAACTTCGATATACATACAGCTATTGGAAAACCTATTTTTACATGAACGACTAAATAATGAGACCGTAACACGACTGACTAGGAAAGTCCCCGTCATTTTTTGTTATCATTTAGCTTACATCACGAGTATCATCAAAGAAATTTGGAGAGGGAGTTATTGCTGTACGTAAAATACATCAAGAGATCACCAACATTCTTCGCTGTTTTAGAAGACGAAAGTATTAGCGAAAATTCAAAACCTAACGGTACGTCTTTCTAGCAAGAATTCTAGTTGTGCGTAGTCTCTCATCAATCGCAAATCTAATCCAGACGTATTAATACGACTGGAATTGTGTAGTGTTGTACGAGGACCTGGGCTACTATCAACCCTCCTACGTTGATGGACGCAGTAGATCTCGTTTGTTTGCTCTGTTTAGACTATCCAATCTTTATGCCTGATAATCATTATTTGAGCCACCATGTCCATATACCATATCCACCTTTAACTGCCCGTCTCGTTTTTCAATTGTCCTTATGAATTGACCATATTGAAGCTTTTTTCCAAGTGCTAATAATCCGCCGATTAGGTTCGCCTTACCGCATAAATATGAAGACCAAGCGATTACTGCAACTAACGGTCAAGAACAAAAATGTAAGGATATTCCAAACTATGTTCTGGATATTCCAAACTATGTTCTTAGTTTTGAAAAAATTGCACTAGTAAAAATCTGGGAGTTTTCGTTCCAAATGCTGTGAGAAAGAATGGTGAAGGATATGCTGTTCGAAACCTCACAGTAAATAAGAACAACATGAAGCTGTATTCCATCGATGTATGGAACGAGGGCAAAGATCCGCCGATGGATATTGTTGGTGTTCACCTGTCACTGTTTTTTTTTTCTAAATTGCGCATGAATAGAAATCAAAGACGAACGCTTATGGACACCACCAGATTCAGTGGGGATGACTATCATTAAGGTAGGTACTGTGTTATCCGTGGTGAAGTGAATTTTCACCTCACACATGGTGTAACGTGTTCGCCGACGACTCCTCTATGTACGGAGGCACTCTCTTGAGTGGGACTGGCTCACACAAGATGTACTGTGCACTTGACGAGGCTGCAAGACCAAAACATTTGTATTGCACTGTACAAGTGCCCCCAGCAGACTTCATGAAGGGCTTAAGATATGCTGTCAAAATGCATTATTGGATATATATTCATTACATCATGCTGCTGCTAAGATCGGTTGAATAGAAACCTTTCCAGTTGGTTTTATGCATTTTGTGCAACAGATTGCAAAAGATTTGTGCGGCAGACATATATATAATGTAATTCAATTAGCAGTAAGCGAATTTTGATGGAAATCACAAGTTTAAAACGAAAAAAATCAACTATATCTGTTCCTTATAGAACTAAGAGAATTGAGTGGTGAACAAAAACGCGGCCCCAGACGGGAATCGAACCCACGTTTCATCCTATCCGGGGACGCGTGCTCTACCACTACACCACTGAGGCACATTTGCCCAACCACTCATTCTTCAACATCTCAATGTTAGCTATCAGCCACCAACCTTTGACAGGTTTGGTCGGGTATGCGATTTCGCTTTATAAACCCAGTTGAGCTGATAGCTATTCTAATTACTAATACTTCGAAATTATGATATTTTCACTGCTTTTTTTCGCAGTGTTATTATGTTACTTATAGAACTAAGAGAATTGAGTGGTGAACAAAAAGAAAAAAAAACTGCGAAAAACACTACACTGCGAAAAAAAAGCAGTGAAAATATCATAATTTCGAAGTATTAGTAATTAGAATAGCTATCAGCTCAACTGGGTTTATAAAGCGAAATCGCATACCCGACCAAACCTGTCAAAGGTTGGTGGCTGATAGCTAACATTGAGATGTTGAAAAATGAGTGGTCGGGCAAATGTGCCTCAGTGGTGTAGTGGTAGAGCAAGCGTCCCCGGATAGGATGAAACGTGGGTTCAATTCCCAACTGAGGCCGTGTTTTTGTTCACCACTCAATTCTCTTAGTTCTATAAGTAACATAATAAAACTGCGAAAAAAGCAGTGGAAATATCATAATTTCGAAGTGTATCTGTTCCGTAGAGCACAAAAAGTGAGAGGATCCCTGAAAACCAGCGAAATGACAGAAACCCTTCTGAAGCTGGAAAAAAAGAAAATGTCTCGAAATTAGAGATGCTTTGGATTCCATATTCTCTTTTCTCAGCCGATTTTTGAACTCTTGAGAAAATTGAAGAAATCGCTCTAAAAGGTCACTGCAAAAAATTTAGATTTTTGGAATCGTTGAGACCTGTGCTATTGAAAGGTTTTTGAAAGTCTAACGGATTAGCTTCGTTTAGAGAGAAATGCTCGAATGTGAAAGATATTTTGATTTGAGCGCTAGAGGCATTACGAGTGTCATTCTGATAACAAAATATGTTTCCAGAGTTGTCAAGATTGAAGCTTTGGAATAGATATTGAAACTTTGAAGGAATCAGAAAATCGTTTTTTCCCAAGGTTTCAAAGCAGGATGAGGACATCGAAAGTGATCCAAACTTGAGAAATCTAATCTTTTGATTGCCACCACACTCTAAGAAGTTCTTCTTAAGAATCAACTAGATAATTGAAATTCTTGAGATTTATGATAATCAGTGGTCATTGACAGCTCATGGAAAAAACTTTATACTGCGAGAAATGTTTGTATGTGGAACAAAGTTTCATTTCTGCTCTCACAGCGCGAGAAACAGGCCATTTAGAAAATGAAATGCATCCTTCCAATTCACTGAACTTTAGCTATCAAAAGCTACCAAAACGTTTTACGAGGGCCAAACTACGTTTTTATCATAAAGCTCAACAGGGTGGAGATTACCGGAAAGTATCGCTTTATCTATACTGGGTTTTCTCATTAGCGCCTTCGCCCTTTTTTTCAATCAATTTCTCTATCTGGAATTGGATTGTTGCCAAAAAGTTGTACTGTGCAAACTTGTTCTAGTGTTTTAGCCGCGAGAGTATAGAAGACTCGTGCGCTGCGGGCTAACTAACTGAAAACCAAAATCGATCAGTGCTAGCTACACTCGATAATGCTTCTCAGATATATGTTGGAGGCTAGTGCAGGGAAAACGACAGACTAGATCAACACTTCTTTTGGGTTAGGCACTGCTACCAAACGGACTGTAAGTTAGGCTCGACCTAGCAAATACTCGGCGAAACTGCTTCATATCTTGAGTGTCGAGAAACTGTAGCAGACTTGTTTTGAACGAGTCACTCTCTCTAATCACGTGGGAATTCCCGAGAACGAATAGAAACACTTTTATGAATGATAGACTTAATCAGCATCCAACGGCAGTTGTGACGAAGTCAGAAAATGCTCAAGTAGCAGGTGAGGCCGTATGTGAAACAATGCAGAGAACTTCATATGTGCTAGGTGCAGAAGCGAAGTCAACGCAAATATAAAGTGTTAGGGCTCGTGCAATGTGCACATGCAGTGCTCACCTGTAATAGGAAAAAAAAATTTAACAATTAATGCAGTATTGTCAATCCATCAAACAGACTAATTTGAGACCTCGTTTGAAAATTCGACATCCGATAGGTTAGAATGTTCAACGTTTTTCAAAATTGGTACGTCATCGACATGCGTAGGCGGTACTGCTTGCTTCATCAGAACCACACGGCCCACAATGCATTCTTGATTCTATTAATCATGAGGGGACGTTATGGTCATAGCACCTGATATTAAGAAGGATTTTACATACTCACTATCAGTCGTAGTTCATCGACTGAAATAAATGGTGATAATACGATATATATCACATGCTACCACCAAACGTCTCACGTCCCTGCTAAAAACAAGCATTAGCAATCGGTGCCAAAAAAGTATCACTCATCTCAAGTGAGGGAATCACTTGATGTTGCGCTCCAGTGTAATATATATACATATATATACATATATATACATATATATACATATATACATATACATACATATATATACATATATATACATATATACATATATATATACATATATATATATATATATATATATATATCCTTCCAACCAACTATTTTCAGACCTAGTTCAAAAATTTAGTACAGTCCGATGGAATGTTTTGACTCTTTCAAGCGGTGTGCTAAAGCTGTAATCGTATACGAACATACATTTGACACGTAGTAATAACTCCTCGGCACCATTGCTAACTCTACATAGGTGAGCCACAGGGCATGTGGTACTGATGAGGCGTGAGAAAACGTCGAGACGTATGTATCCCACTGTATGTATCCCACTAGTAATGCCTTTACCAGATCTCTCAAAAGGCTCAAAATATTATATTTTGATATAACATGGTGATGATTTCACTATGTGAAGATCGAAGGATATAACAGGTGATATCAATCAATCGAGTCATTTTTAGCTACTCATTTAATGACGTTGTTGAATATTCTATTCATCAGGTTCCAAAAAAATCACGTTTTGAGTTGCTGAAAATAGTGTGAATCATAATTTTCAGTTTTAGTATGCACTGGTTTATCAGTGGCGTCTGGAAGCACGCTTCCTTTTGTTTTTCTCTAATTATGGAAGCAGCTATTTCACTACAAAACCAAGTCTAAAACTGCTAGAGTTTGTGACACGATTCACTAAAATATGCTCCTTTTGAGAACTTTCCTTTCAATTCGTTGCAAAGTAATCCCATCGTAATACTGTCCTGACATTGTTAGAAAGTCTGCCACTTCATCCTCAATACTACAAGTGGTTTCTGGTTCTCATGAAAGGCGATATTCACGAAGGTATCAAAGATCATCGATCAGAGCGATTCGACTGAGGCCAACACAGTATCACATACATTTTAGATGTTTGCCATTCCCTAAGAATCACAGTTCCAAAGAGAGAGCACACAAACAGATATATACATATTCTCACAGCAACACAATGGTAAATGCAAATATACGTACATACGTGCACATATGGAATTTTGCCTGCATGAGTGCATATACTATGATATTAGTCAACAATAGATTATTGAGCCATTAACCATAAAACCGCTGCGTGCAATGAGCCCCAACTACACACTCTCAACGACGATGTCATGACATGCCGGTCAGTTTACAGTGCAAACATTTCCCTGAATGGTATAGTTGCCGTAATTCAGCCAGTGCTTAGTAGTCGTCTCCAGCGTCACTTGGATAGGTAAGCGCTTTTGATTAGGAAAAGCAAATCAATGTTTCATCAAACACTTTCGTCAATTTCAAAAAACAATGCGTCAATCGGATCAACAATCGTCAATCGGAGCGAACACAATGTTGAAAAAGTCCCCGTAGACGAATATTTTTCACTGCCTTTTTTATTGCTGCCGCAACATTATTTCAAAAATCATAGTGATCTTCAATTTTATATGCACAAACATAGTGTGACACCGCAATCTTAAGCCTTATCCCTCTTCAATTATGGGTTTCAGGCAAATAATCAAATATGAGCAAATATTTTGATTGTTAGTCCGGAGGCAGTTGACACTTTGAGCAAAACACTTTAACGAAATGCGGATGTTAAACCTGCCGAGAGACAAATTCAAAACTTATCTCACACAACTATTTTTTTTCAACTGTCAAACAAATCTAGTGTGTTCACTGGACCTCGAAAGCGCATGAGGCGCAGTGGTTAGAGGTGCTCTGCGTGACATGAGAAGTTGACTTTGCGCAGATTCCTTAGCAAGCCATTCGTCCCTCTGGGCTTGGTAAATTGGTACCAGACTGGTCTCGGACTTGTCTGCGTGGATAAGCAGCAATGACTCGATACAGCGGAAGGCCACGGCGAGTCATTGTACAGGCCAGACATGCAACTAATCACCTCGAAGCAAGCTAAAAACTGGCATGACGCATCCATCAGTGATTGATCAACGCCGAGAACTTTATCCTTTAGCTTTCTAAATCGACCTTGAGCACCTATAAAGAAGGAGAAATAGAAATAATATTTTTCAGAATGATGCCTTCTGCTGCGATGACGTGCATAATCTACTTCTTAATGCCGTTTGCGTTGTCCGACAACGATGTGGGAAGCCATAAAATCCATAAACAAGCTGGTTCTAGTAGAGCTCACCAGATTCATCAAAATACCACAGATTTCAACTGGAGCCACGCGGTTCACGAAAATATTACGGATTCAGGAGGATTTGTACAAAACATGGTTCTTAGTCTCAACCGTTCTCGGGCTCTCCGGTCACAACCCGATCAGCGCGTGAGCTCTTCTCAATCGCCGTTCAATAAGCATAACGCTGAAGCCATTGCTGAAGGTTCATTTTTAGCAGTCAGATCCAGTCGACAACGGAGATCAAACAATGATATAGGGATTGGCTAAAAACAAAGGTCAATCAAAGGACCGTTCCGCATCAAGTTTTCAAGGCAGCTACACTTCTGCGAAGCCACAACGACTAATATTCTACAAGAACGCTGGTCAGGGTAAGCTTTATTTCTACTAACAAAAGCTGGCGACTTTTTCTACCGGTTCTGTTTCCACACAATTCCATAGGTGATTGAGCTTTGTACTGTATTCACTTTATAGAACTCGATTGCACCGTTGTAGTTTCAAATCTTTAGTGTTAATTTTTTACTACTTATATAATTGAATTTCTGTTTCTGTTTCCACTGGAAACAGAAGCGGTTATAGAGGCTCTGGATAACCAGGGCGTCCCTACTCGGTACATAATGATCCTTCGTGAGCTTTATAAAGATTTCACGACCAGAATATCTCCATTCTACAACAATATCACCATTGACGTAAGAAGAGGGGTTCGACAAGGCGATACAATATCGCCAAAACTATTCACTGCCACCCTACAAAACGTCATGCGAACTTTAGAATGGGACGAAATGGGAGTGAAAATTGACGGTCGACAATTAAACCATCTTCGCTTTGCTGACGATATCGTTCTCATAACACCAAACATCAGCCAAGCGGAACGAATGTTGACTGATTTCGACAACGCCTGTGGAAAGATCGGTCTTCAACTGAATCTAACGAAAACAATGTTCATGAGGAACGGATGGGTTTCTAATGCCCCATTCACGCTCAACGGAACGACAATTTCCGAATGCTCCAGTTACATCTATCTAGGTCGTGAAATCAACATGATGAACGACCTAGCCTCAGAGTTGAGCAGGAGGAAACGAGCGGCTTGGGGAACGTTTTAAGAGCATCGAAGATGTAGTGAAGAGGACAAAGAACATCCGACTCCGTGCCCACCTTTTCGACTCGACAATTATCCCTGCCCTAACGTATGCAGCAGAACCTGGTCGCTACGTAAGCAGGATGAAAGATCACTTGCCGTTATCCAATGCGCAGTCGAAAGGTCGATGCTAGGAGTATCTCGTATTTCGCAAATGAGACAAAGGATCCGAACTTCCGACCTACGTCAACGATCGAAAATCAGAGACGCCGTTCTACACGCCAGGATATCGAAAATAAGGTGGGCCGGACACGTGATGCGCTTCAACGACAACCGATGGACGAGAGCCGTTACCGACTGGATTCCTCGGGACGTCAAGCGCTTCAAAGGAAGACCACTGACCCGTTGGTCCGATTTCTTCACGAAAGCGATGGAAGAAAGATATGATGCTCAGCGAATTCCTAGAGCAAGGAGGACCCACTGGGCTACTCTTGCACGCGATAGGGAAAAATGGAAGAGTTGCTGGTACCCGCTCGAGTCACTCGACGATCAACGGGACGACAGGTGATACAGGTGATATAATTGAACTAAAAACATAAACAGTCAATAGATTCACCACAGAAATTACATTATAGCATGGACTCGCAGCAAGAATCACGGATTATATCATTAAATTAAACTTTCCCACAGACATCCTGCACACATCCTGCACACATCCTGCACACATGGATAGATGTGCAGTTGTGGAAATATGCAAACAAGAAACGTACCTTTCATTGAAGCCTGGAGTTTCCGCATATTATTTCGTCCTTGTTGGTCTGTTGTGCTGCCGTTCACAAAATGTCGTCGGCACTCGACAGCGCTCTCGAAGCAATTACTGTTTCTATCACAGCCGTTACACATAAAAAAACTGGCACATTTCTGGTTAAAAAAAGGGACAATGAAAGAACTTGGTTCGGTACATTTGCGTTGTCCATACCCATTCAAAAATGGAAATACCATTGGGAAATAACCGCTGTTTCTTCTTGAATTTATGCGCAGAGCGATTCACATGTAACGTGCGATTTTTGTTATCTATTATATTCGAAGGATTTTTCCCACTGTAAAAGAACACAGATAGAATATATGAGTGTGATACTTCAAGATTCCCTATACACGTTCACATGATTTTAACTCACTTTAACGCTTTAACTTCACTTTAACTTTAACTTTTTTTAGTTTTTGCTTTTAAGTTTAGGCTTATTGGTGGGGATTATTCGGCAATATTAAATGAAAATGAGAAACCTAAGCCCACAGAACGATGCGACCAAGTTTCCGCACAGTTAGCTCCAAAATTATCTAAATTTATGTTATCATAACCGTTGTGTTACAAAAGCGCAATGGCTTGATGCCAATGTTGCGAAATCTCATTCACATACCGAAGCAAAGAATAGGCGCCTGGTGCGAAACTCAATTCCTGATGATGGTATAACGCATTAGGAAATTTTTGTAGAAATTCAGCTATACCATCAAAATCGTTAAGTTTCAGGTCATCAAATGATCTTCAAAAGTTAGAAAAAGCTCCGTCCAGCAATTAATGCTTGAATTTGAAAAGAGCCTTATTCGAAAATTTCAAGCAATCAAATGAATACTTGAACTTAGGCGAAAACGTGTTCTTCAAGGGTCTGAAACAGGGTGCGGATTATAGAAATGTATGTCTCGCTTCCAATCAACTCGTTGCAAAAAACAATTGATCGTTGTTTGCGCATTTTCGGCTATTTGATTAGGTTTTATCCACCCTTGGTGCATATAATGCTCTCATGTGCATATGAAATGCGAGAGCGAAACGTAGTCTTCTTTTCATTCTTACGCTAATTCCAGAGTCATAGGTATTTGAGCTGTCTAATAGGTACCAAAAGTTTGGTGAAAAGTCAACCACTGACCAACCATATAAGCAATACCTGCTGAAGGTAAAATATAGTTGCTTACGGCTATAATGCATTACAAATGTTTTTTTATGAACCAAGCACATCAGTGAAATCACCGCTTTTCGTGATATCGAATGACTACCAAAAGTTTGATGAAAAAACTGTTTAGTAAAGAGTTTCAAGAATTATTACTTCTAAGGAGTACCAGTAGACTTATTTCGTTGCTATCATGCACTGGAAATGCTCAGCGGGGTGGATCTAACATCTCATAAAGAGAGAGGAGTTTCATGATTCTTCACCCTTCATCTAGCGCCTTTTTTGAAAATAGCTTGAGAAAATGCAAGAGGTAAAAGTTAGAGCTCTGTGATCTTGACTGTGGCATCAGCTTGATTGGATTCAGTTCCGATTTCTGAATGTCAGATCATTTCCGTTGACGAGTGATTGCCGGTAGCACTGATTATTTCAATATATTGTTCAGAGAAAGGCAAAGCACGAGTCGTGACGGTACATTTCATAAAACGTAGAGCTGCAGAAATATAGCATTTTTTTACAACTCAGTATTCTCGTTGATGCATGTCATACTATTGTTATGTACAGGTTTGCCAAAATTGCAGCTCGAGATGGGTATGTTATACTTCTGTTTAGTTTGTAAGATCCCCCTGGTGAGATATTCCCAGTTTTACATTGTATCTCACTACACGAAAAGAACACTTTTCTCATGGTCACACTGGGTCGCAACTGGTAATAAAGTGCAAGGCTTCATGAGAAATAAATAAATTTTGAGTGTTTCCATATTGAAATAGGCAAGTTTTGATTTTTGGAAACTGGGGTTACGACTTTCATTCAAAAAAGGGTCGTTAAAATTTATGGGAAAGTTTTATTTAATTATATAATCCGTGATTCTTGCTGCGAGTCCATGCTATAATGTAATTTCTGTGGTGAATCTATTGACTGTTTATGTTTTTAGTTCAATTATATAAGTAGTAAAAAATTAACACTAAAGATTTGAAACTACAACGGTGCAATCGAGTTCTATAATGTGAATACAGTACAAAGCTCAATCACCTATGGAATTGTGTGGAAACACAACCGGTAGAAAAAGTCGCCAGCTTTTGTTAGTAGAAATAAAGCTTACCCTGACCAGCGTTGTAGTAGAATATTAGCCGTTGTGGCTTCGCAGAAGTGTAGCTGCCTTGAAAACTTGATGCGGAACAGTCCTTTGATTGACCTTTGTTTTTAGCCAATCCCTATATCATTGTTTGATCTCCGTTGTCGACTGGATCTGACTGCTAAAAATGAACCTTCAGCAATGGCTTCAGCGTTATGCTTATTGAACGGCGATTGAGAAGAGCTCACGCGCTGATCGGGTTGTGACCGGAGAGCCCGAGAACGGTTGAGACTAAGAACCATGTTTTGTACAAATCCTCCTGAATCCGTAATATTTTCGTGAACCGCGTGGCTCCAGTTGAAACCTGTGGTATTTTGATGAATCTGGTGAGCTCTACTAGAACCAGCTTGTTTATAGATTTTATGGCTTCCCATATCGTTGTCGGACAACGCAAACGGCATTAAGAAGTAGATTATGCACGTCATCGCAGCAGAAGGCATCTTTCTGAAAAGTATTATTTCTATTTCTCCTTCTTTATAGGTGCTCAAGGTCGATTCAGAAAGCTAAAGGATAAAGTTCCCGGCATTGATCAATCACTGAGGGATGCGTCATGCAATCGTCTTCAGTTTTTAGCTAGCTTCGAAGTGATTAGTTGCATGTCTGGCCTGTAAAATGACTCGCCGTGGCCTTCCGCTGTATCGAGTCAATGCTGCTTATCCGCGCAGGCAAGTCCGAGACCAGTCTGGCACCAATTTACCGAGCCCAGAGGGACGAATGGCTTGCTAAGGAATCTGCGCAAAGTCAAGTTCTCATGTCACGCAGAGCACCTCTAACCACTGCGCCGCATGCGCTTTCGAGGTTCAGTGAAAACACTAGATTTGTTTGACAGTTGAAAAAAAATATTTGTATGAGATAAGTTTTGAATTTGTCTCTCGGCAGGTTTAACATCCGCATTTCGTTAAAGTGTTTTGCCGAAAGTGTCAGCTGCCTCCGAACTAACAATCAGAAATATTTGCTCATATTTGATTATTTGCCCTGAGACCCACAATTGAAGAGGGATAAGGCTGAAGATTGCGGTGTCACACTATGTGTGCATATAAAATTGAAGGTCACTATGATTTTTGAAATAATGTTGCGGCAGCAATAAAAAAGGCAGTGAAAAATATTCGCCTTCGGGGACTTTTGCAACATTGTGGTCACTCCGATTGACGATTGTTGATCCGATTGACGCATTGTTTTTTGAAATTGACGAAAGTGTTTGATGAAACATTGATTTGCTTTTCCTAATCAAAAGCGCTTACCTATCCAAGTGACGCTGGAGACGACTACTAAGCACTGGCTGAATTACGGCAACTATACCATTCAGGGAAATGTTTGCACTGTAAACTGACCGGCATGTCATGACATCGTCGTTGAGAGTGTGTAGTTGGGGCTCATTGCACGCAGCGGTTTCTATGGTTAATGGCTCAATAATCTATTGTTGACTAATATCATAGTATATGCACTCATGCAGGCAAAATTCCATATGTGCACGTATGTACGTATATTTGCATTTACCATTGTGTTGCTGTGAGAATATGTATATATCTGTTTGTGTGCTCTCTCTTGGAACTGTGATTCTTAGGGAATGGCAAACAACTAGAATGTATTTGATACTGTGTTGGCCTCAGTCGAATCGCTCTGATCGATGATCTTTGATACCTTCGTGAATATCGCCTTTCATTAGAACCAAAAACCACTTGTAGTTTTGAGAATGAAGTCGCGAACTCTCTAACAATGTCAGGACAGTATTGCGATGGGATTACTTTGAAACGAACTGAAATGAAAGTTTTCAGATGGAGCATACTTTAGTGAATCGTGTCGCAAACTTTAGCAATCTTAGAATTGAGTTGATAGTGAAATAGCTGCTTCCATAATAGGAGAAAAACAAAATAAAGCGTGCTTCCAGAAGCCACAGATAGACCAGTGCACAGCTAAAACTGAAAAATATGATTCACACTATTTACACAACTCAAAACGTGATTTTTTGGAACCTGATGAATAGAATATTCAACAACGTCATTAAACGAGTAGCCAAAAATGACTCGATTGATTGATATCACCTGTTATATCCTTCGATCTTCACATAGTGAAATCATCACCATGCTATATTAAAATATAATATTTTGAGCCTTTTGAGAGATCTGGTAAAGGCATTACTAGTGGGATACATACAGTGGGATACATACGTCTCGACGTTTTCGCACGCCTCATCAGTACCACATGTCCTGTGGCTCACCTGTGTACAATTCGCAATTGGTGCCGAAGAAGTATCACACCATGTAAAATGTATGTTCGTATACGATTACAGCTTTAGCACACCGCTTGAAAGAGTCAAAACATTCCATCGAACTATAATAAATTCTCGAACTAGGTCTGAAAATAGTTGGTTGGAAGGATATATATATATATATATATATGTATATAATATATGTATATATATATGTATATATATATATATATATATTACACTATATCACTTGAGGTTGAGTAATACCTTTTTGGCACCGATTGCTAATGCTTGTTTTTAGCAGGGACGTGAGACGTTTGGGTGGTAGCATGTGATATATATCGTATTATCACCATTTGTTTCAGTCGATGAACTACGACTGATAGTGAGTATGTAAAATCATTCTTAATATCAGGTGCTATGACCATAACGTCCCCTCATGATTCATAGAATCAAGAATGCATTGTGGGCCGTGTGGTTCTGATGAAGCAAGCAATACCGCCTACGCATGTCGATGACGTACCAATTTTGAAAAACGTTGAACATTCTAACCTATCGGATGTCGAGTTTTCAAACGAGGTCTCAAAATAGTCTGTTTGATGGATTGACAATACTGCATTAATTCTTTAATCTTTTTGTACCTATTACAGGTGAGCACTGCATGTGACATTGCACGAACCCTAACACTTTATATTTGCGTTGACTTCGCTTCTGCACCTAGCACATATGAAGTTCGCTGCATTGTTTCACATGCGGCCTCACCTGCTACTTGAGCATTTTCTGACTTCGTCACAGCTGCCGTTGGATGCTAATTAAGTCTATCATTCATAAAAGTGTTTCTATTCGTTCTCTGGAATTCTCATGTGATTAGAGAGAGTGACTCGTTCAAAACAAGTCTGCTACCAATTCTTCGCCACTATGGATATAAAGCACTTTCGCCGAGTATTTGCTAGGTTAAACCTGACTTACAGTCCGTTTGGTAGCAGTGCCTAACCCAAAGGAAGTGTTGATCTAGTCTGTCGTTTTCCTTGCGCTAGTCTCCAACATATATCTGAGAAGCATTATCAGGTGCAGCTAGCACTGATCCATTTTGGTTCTCAGTTTAGTTAGCCCGCAGCGCGCGTGTCTTCTATACTTTCGCGGCTAAAACACTAGAACAAGTTTGCAAAGTACAAATTTTTGGCAACAATCTAATCTCAGATAGAGAAATTGATTGAAGAAATAGTGCGAAGGCGCGTAATGAGAAACCCATTATAGATAAAACGATACTTTCCGGTTATCTCCACCCTGTTGAGCTTTATGATAAAAACGTATTTTTTCCCTTGTAAAAACGTTTTGGTAGTTATTTGATAGCTAATGTTCAGTGAATTGGAACGATGCATTTCATTTTTTAAATGGCCTGTATCTCGCGCTGTGACAACAGAAATGAAACTTTGTTCCACATACAAGTGTTCCCGCAGGATAAAGTTTTTTCCATAAGCTCTCAATGACAACTGATTAGCATAAATCTCAAGAATTTCAATATCTAGTTGATTCTTAAGAAGAACTTCTTAGAGTGTGGTGGCCAATCAAAAGATTAGATTTCTCAAGTATGGATCACTTTCGATGTCCTCATCCTGTTTTGAAACCTTGGGAAGAAACGATTTTCTGATTTCTTCAGAGTTTCAATATCCATTAAATAGCTGGATTCTTGACAACTTTGGAAGCATATTTTGTTATCAGAATGACTCTCTTAATGCCTCTAACGCTCAAATTAAAATATCTTCCACATTCAAGCATTTCTCTCTGAACGAAGCTAGTTTGTTAGACTTTCAAAAACCTTTCAATATCGCCTAAGCTTCACGGTAGATAATGACATCAGTCGTAAAACGTGGATCTACTACAATTTCTCTTGCAATTTTTTCTCGTCCTACCCGAACCATGTGATTTTGTTGCAGTGAGGCACTGTGGAGCTCTTGAGATAATACTGTCTTGTCGAACTCCGCTTTCTATGTATATGTATGGAATAGATGGAGAACGCTGCCTTTCCGCACTGCAATTACTTTAACAATAAGCTAACGTTCGTTTTAAAACGGATCCACCACATGTTCACCGAGCTCTGAATTCCATCAACAAAGGTAAATATGAGGAGCAGTTGTTTCTCACAACTTTGGCAACACTAAACAGTTTTGTTGTAGTTGACGCAAGGAAACCTCTGCCGGAAATTTGCTTGCTCAACTGTCCTTCGTCTAAGATGATATTTGCAAGGAAATACACTTCACAATTAGCTCATGTACTCAACTTTACACCTACTAAGCAAACATATCCCTTCATTCAACGGTCATAACGGACAGGTGTTATAGAAAATATTCCGCATACACAATATAACATGTCCTGAGCTGTTAAGGTCCAAGTGCTAGACTGTTTCGCCCTCATGGCCTTCTTAGTAGCAGAGTCCCATGGCTCAGCAGATTCCTCGAGTCTACACTCCTCTATGAAGGAATCAAAGCCAAGTAATAAATCACCGCAAGTCGGGAGGCTGAATTCTCTAACACTGCAGAGACCAGCAGACGAGCTTGTGGCTGCTGAAATAGAACATACCTCTCCATTCGATTGCTATTTTCTAGGCGTCTCTCGAAACTATAATAATTTGGTATGACATGTTTTGAGTCGTTAAGGTCTGTGTGCTAGACAGGCGCATGTTTCTTCCTACTACGGTTATAGTCTGCATGGCAGAACGACAATTTACGACGTCTTTGCTAATCTGTTATGTTTTTATCAAAAGAAAGATGTCTTATGGATTGTTCAAAAAAAGCACTATCGTCTTTTGTCCTAGGAAGACTTGGCGGTGTTATATTGACTCTTCAGTTGTGCTTCTTTAAAAACTTTCTGCGACAAGTCAAACTCTAGAGGGATGAAGCGCGGGTGGGTTGTACGAGTGTGCAATTTGTGAATACAGGATGGCAATCATCGCCATAAAGAAATATTAGGCTGGTAGAAATTAATTGCGGGTATAAACCGCGATGAAACCGCATACTTTTGTAAAGATGCTTTAAATGGTGGAAATAATGGAGCAGTGGAAGTCAAGTTCCTTTCCAATACCCCTGTAGTCTTCGGAGAGTCAGCTTTGATGATGCTTTTTTCGTAGTCTGCTGATGAGGCTGCTACAAAAGTAGTTGCGGTTCGTTCATTGTTGAAATATGTCTCCATAACAAAACATTTAGAGCCACCAATGCACTGAACGGTCGCTAGAACATCCTGGACTAGATGCGCTCGTGATATTGTGAGTTGCTCTGCTCCTTTACGACCCATTTTCAATTCACGGTCTGGAATCGCAGTTACTTTTGCACAAATCAACTTCCCATCCAAAGTTAAAGTAGATTCAAAATGCTACCTTTTCGTTTCCTGTACACATTTTCAACTCTCTAGGAACAACAAATTTTGATTTTCGAAATTTTGTAATACTTCAATAGATTGAGCTAAACAATGTTGATATTGTACTGTATTTCAAAACGGCCTTTTCGGTGCACTACATTAGTAAAGATAAAAGTGCATTTCACAATCGCCGCGCTTTTCCTGAATTGAGCTTTCGAACTAGACTTTTGGTACCACTCAAAGTTTCAATTTACCCTAGATTTATTGGTGTATCCGGTTTCTAAAAAGGATTCTTCAGTGCTCTATAGTAGTGAGAATATGATCATAAGATCGCGTTCCACACACGGTGCGCGTTGTTGCGCGTCTCTCAAATCGTGCTGGGCATTGAGCTGTAAAAAAAGCTTTGTTCTATCGTTCCAGAGATATAAGCTTTTCATTTCCACTCTATAATGTCAAGTCGCCCGCCACCAAGCCAGAGCCCAAGCCTAAGCCTGAACAGGCTGAACCTATACACGAAAGGCACATGGATGTGTACGGGAAACCTCGAAGTGCCAGAGTCGCATGTTTTTTAGCTTTTTCAAAACGAAGAGAAGTCTGGAATTCAATAACAAAAGTTCGCATGCCAACCACGTTGCCCGATCAATTATCAGCGCGATCGGTATTGCAGTCACTCACACAGCCTAACAGACAAGAAAATGCGCGCCATGTACGAAATCCAATACTCTTTTGAGTGCTCCTCATTCGACCGCTTTTTGAACCTTGCTAAAAAACAATGTTAGTCTAATAATGATATAACATGTTTCAAGCCGTGCTAGACAGGCGCCTGTTGCGTCTTCAGGACTCTTCAGTTCCTTGGTTTAGCTGATCCTTGAGGCTATACTCCTCTATGAAGGAATCAACGCCGAGTAGTAAATCACCGCATGTCAGGTGAGAATCCCCTGACATTGCAGAGACCAGCAGTCCAGCTTGTGGCTGCTATAATGGATCATACCTCTCCAATTCGACCGCTTCTAGATAGATCTCACTCAATAACAATGAGAGTCGATTATAGTATAAGTGCTTTGAAACGAAACAGGTGCCTATCTAGTACTTAGACCTTATCGAATGTAATCTTAGAATTCACGGAAAAGGCTATCTTGCGAAAAATGTGCCGAATGTATAGGCTTTTCAGTGGAAAGTGCATTGGATTAGTTTAGTTTATAAAGAAATTGCTCTAGAGTATTTAGGTCAAGCAGCTATTATTCGGCGCAACAAGTGCTATACCAAATGTCGCACTCAATTTTCTTTTATTTTCAAACCGCAGTAAGACACCCTTTTGAGAAGTAGAATAAGACACCAAAACTGAGAAATTTCAGAGTTAATTGACTATTCGGACCCAAAGGGAAGGGGAAATTTCATCGAATCCAAAGGCTGAAAGTGAATACCGATAACGAAAATTACCTTGCTCTTACTCGCATTTCGTACAGATGGGAGCTGCCATCTCTAAATCTTTCTTTATTCGCGTACACGAACTCTTGGAAAGATATTTGCTGCATTTTAAGGGGTTCCAGAACTTCTATCGCTTGGTTCCTTTTTCTCTCGAATGACGGTTTTGGGTATATTGTGTATGCTGTCGTCCTGAATGTTTGCACTTCAAATATCGTTAAATGTCCTTGAAAATGATCTGCCCAAAACTTGGGACATTCGCACGAGGTAACATCTAGACTCGAATCGCAAGCAGTCACGAATATTTTTGGATCCCATGAATTTGTTTCAGACAAGAGCACACCACCCGGTCGTCGAACCTGAAGCTGGAAGGCTTACTTAGACAAATGGCGTCGGTTCGAAACGTGCAGCCCTCAGCGAGTATGTCGCATGACCGCTCTGTAATACTGAGCTTCTTGACATCCTTGTCAAAAGCTTCTGAAAATATTTTCCGTTCAAATTTTGTTCACATTCGCTAGTGTTTGGCGTGTTCATTATCCTTTGCTGACTAGCGAGTTTGGAACGAATAGAAAGATGATTCTATTTATTGGCTGGATTAACATTTATTTCACACTTATGATTGTTTATTGGCCAGCAAAAGGAATTGAAACGCAAAAGAGTATTTGACCAAAGATGGATTTCCAAGTTTGCCGTCTCTCGTGAGAGTTCCGATTTGGCTATAATTCATGCCCATTTGATCAGAACTGTTCTAAGGGATTCAGTAGTGCCACTCCATGAAGCCAATCAGCAACATGATGTGAATGACAAAAGCAAAAGTAAGTGTTATTGGAGTTTGTCGTTGACGCGCTGACGTTCTTATGGAGTATGAGACATTTTTTCTCATCTTCTCTTTTCTCTATCTCTTATGATTGTCAAAGTAATTGTCTTCTGATAAGCAGTTCCGGCGTTGCGTAATAACAGAATTGTATATAACAGCTATGTAGTTATAAAGTCAGTCTTACTTGTGCAAGACCCTAAACGAACTGGCCTCTAATAAATTCCTCAAACACTTGAAATAACTAAACAGCTCTGGAGAAGGCGAGATCATGCTGAAACATCAGCCACTGGTCTGTCAATATGCACTACATTACTATTTTATCCAAAAAATGCTGATTACAACCACACCTCGTGAACTGCTTATCAGATAAAACCAACTAGATTATTCAGCCCATGCTGAGTTTAATAAGTCAGTCCGCGAAATTTCAAATGATCGGAGGCAGGACTAAAAAGGCTCTTTTGAAAA
This sequence comes from Parelaphostrongylus tenuis, assembly GCA_019055375.1. NCBI lineage: Eukaryota > Metazoa > Nematoda > Chromadorea > Rhabditida > Metastrongylidae > Parelaphostrongylus > Parelaphostrongylus tenuis. The sequence goes on along the minus strand of JAHQIW010004178.1, from coordinate 3,513 downwards.
TCTCGCTTACATTGCCTCATGCTTCAGGTTGATTTCTTTTCATAGAGCAATAACTACCTAATGTGAACTATGTGCCGAAGAATCAGCTCTTGTTGCGAGCTACCGATAAGTTTATGATTCTTCAGATTTTTATCCAAGACTTGGGACAACAATGTCTTAAATGGGCAACGGACACTACTAGTGGAGTGAGTTTGATACGCAAGAATAAAGAAGAGCCCTAAATTATTAGGTTGGAAGAAAGTTTGGGGGCACTTGAGAAAAAAACTGGGAATTCATGCATGGATTCCAAACAAAAACAATAGCACCAATTCTACAAAGTAAAGCAGAATTTCAAAATTGAGCTGGTGCGCAATCACTTAGCACAGTTCTATGAGATTAAGTTCGGTTGCCAATTGGCAAGCACTTGACGACGTTCATCTTTCACAGGCAGCAATCAATTCTTCAGTTGTTCAACTTTGTTGGACGTCCACGAGACTTGTGTTCGAGGTCAAGATCTCCGGCATTAAAGTGTGGGAGACCATCTCCAGCCACCAGATCTGCTTGTTGTAGAATTGCCCTTCAACTTCGTGGATTTCGTCGACTGGCAGCTGATACGAGAGACTCTTTTTCCGCTAATGACGTAATATTTCACTAAGTTTGATTGTATTGTTGAACATGGCTAAGGCTTATAACGAAGTGAAAGTAAAGACAAATGATATGTGGGCTTTCAGTGGGAGAATCTCACCCAAAAAAATGTTATATTCCTATGACATGAATGGAATTTATCTCATACTTTTTAAAGTGTCCCAGAACTTTGTTTGCAACCGTGGTACGAAGAAGTTTTGCCAAATAGCTTACAACGGATGGAAAAAGTGAAACACTGAAAACGTACGGCACAGTTGTCATAAAGATAGACAACAGTATCAGAACATATACATATCGCCGACATAAAAGTATAGAGGACTGATCTCTTCTCACATAGGACAATTGATATCATTTGTTAAAATGGTTCTCCAAGGAAAATAATTTTTTCTTAGAGGTGCATTTCGTGCTGTTGGGACCAGACTTAAGGCTCTTTCCATAACAAGTAGCTGTACTGGCCAAGTACGCCGATTCGACCAAGTTTGATTACTGATTTGATTAATTCGGGACCGCAAAAATCGCATTGAAACGTCAAAAACACGACTGAGCTATAGGTAATGTGTCATGATATTCGCGCACAGTTCATGCCAACTAAACAAAAGTGTATGGGGCTAATGATTCTAAGTCCGTTGCTCAAAGTGTAGTTAACTCTCTCAGTATACCTAGGGTGAGTTTGAAAAATTACATTGTATTACCCAAACTTCACCAATCAAGCGTTCTTTTTGGGGTGTGGTTATTTAGGATGAATGCCGACTGTTTGTTGGCAACAGAAAAGCAACAGGAAAGGAGGGGAAAAAAAATGTAATTTCCCATTAGAGAAAATTTTACCTCTCTGGCTAATTATCGAACTGGAGATATAAGAAAATGGAATGGTGAGCAAAAACTCGACTTAAGAATGAGTATCACGCGTGCACCGTCACGGTTTGCAAGGAAGTTTCATCGGTCGTCCACGAACGTGATGCGTCGAGATCGGACATCGAGCGTAGGTTAAGCTGCAGCTTAACTCTGATACATATCACTCTTCCATTTTCCTTATCTGCGTCGGTGCAGGAGTAGACGCTCAGTGGGTACATCTTTGCTGTGCAAAAAAAGAAGGATTGCGCTGAGCATCAGATCTTGCCTTCTATCGGTCTTTCGTGATAAGCAAATCGCGAGCCAAAACTGTGGAGACGGGTCCGTGTCTTGGGCTATTATAAAGTGTTTTCGACGTCCGCGAGGTAACTCGGCTAGTCTGGCAACGGCTCTCGGTCGCATGCAGGTTGACGTTGAAGCTCATATCGTCGTCGTCCCTGGGCACGAGCGCATACTGTCGATAATCCAGGTAGCGTGTCGAGAACGGCGTGCGCTGATTAATTCGATCGGGGGGGGGGTGACAAAGGTAGTCAGAGTTTGGACTCGCTTTCTGTCCGGTGGTCATGTAATGTGCGAGATTAAATCGGAGATAGCTCTCAAAGCGGCATCGACCTTTCGAACTGGCGGGCTCAGGGGCGCTGATAATGGGCCAAGACGAATCTCTTCATCGTGCTTGTCGCATAGAATGAGTTAGTGGCGACAAATATACTTTCCGATGTGGTATAGGAGTGTCATGCAAGCGCCATCGTATGGGGTTAAACGTGGTTTCAACTCCCGCCTGGAATGTTCGATAGTCTTAGGCACATTTGAGAGAAAATCATAAATCGCGTCGGGGAACAATAGTGAGTCGAAATTGCATTACTACTATCCTGAAGTATTCGACATATGCATGAAATCGCTGCCGGCTTGACTAGGTTTAATAAAGGCTGGAGAATCAGCATATCCAAACTCGAAACGAAGAACCATTGAATCCTGTTACCAGGTTAGGTGGCTCATCGCTATTAATGGAAAGAAAACCGTGAAGAGAAGGGGGTGATGGCGCAAGTGTGGCCTCGGCTAGGTGTCTAGTAGGCGGTGAGAGCGGGTGCCCGTATGGGGTGAAGTACGGCAAAACTGCAACTCTACCGTCTGAGGCCGGGGTTTTGCGGGGCCATGTAATTATATTAGGTGGAAATTCTGTAGCGAACACCATATCACCCGGAAAAGAGGCGGCAAGAAAACATGAGACCTACCGGAATTGAGTATCTAATAGAAAACAGTGCACTGAAGCTGTTGCCAAGATGTTTTTACATCATAACGAGATGAGTGATCCTTATCATTGTGTTTGACACATGGGGGGGCAGAGCTATCGTATAGGCATTCCTTGGAAACGAACCTGACCACGACGATCTCGTAAAAATCATACCATCACACCACGCTAAAACAACCGACGAGAGTGGGATTGCGAATCCCACGCTCCTGCCGAGACGAAGGATCTGGTGGCCCGAATCTTAAACCAGTCGCCTGGGACGCGTCTGTCGGCCTATCTCGCCTGTCTATAGAGACATTTTCAAAGGTCCGCGCAAGAGTTATTTGTAATGTCAGAATGCAGTCGAATCTACCTTAGCGAAGGCTTAACAAATTGAAGACCATGAATTTGGGGTGGGGAAAAAATTCACGTACTTCAACACGCGACGCGTTAAGCACAACGTCATTGGCAACAAATCTTTTCTTAAGTACGCTGATTCTGGCATCGTTACGCTTAGTAGATAGCGGCTGGTGGCTATACAGTTTTATGTAAATGTTTGTATGAGAAAAGTGTCTTTACGCAGTTTAGACATTCTTGAATGCCTAGGTCTTGGCGAAGAAGACGATACGACTTTGATCCGAATGCGGTGTATGCTGTGTTCAATAGGCACGGGTTCCATAAGGTCACGCATGGATCACAAGGCGGTCCGTAATGCAAGCCTAGTAATTCAATTTCAAAGAAAGTGCAAAGGCCACTGTGAAACAGCGCACACTCAAGGAGATTGAAAGACAGAGAGTAGGCGAAATCCCGGG